>NEEE01005543.1:43511-58704 GCA_002278615.1 Pogonus chalceus | reverse complement strand
TATATAACTTTTCTAGCAATATAATAATATTGCTAATAATAATAGGTTTAAAAAAAAATAAAGTTCAATGTTGATATACATACAGGGGCTTAGTATCCCTAGTTTTATTATTAATAAAATTGTTATGCTGTCACAGGATGGTTGTAAGTTGCTGCATATTATTGTCAAACTACCATTTTCATGCCATAAATTAGACAATCAAAAATATAGTTGTATCATGATCATCCTGGCTTAATTTGAGAAGATGGGTATACTGATTAGAATGAATTCAATAAAAAACTACCAGAACTGTTGTTACCTGCAAGAAAAATTTACATAAAAGTTGATAAGAAACGTAAATTTCTACATGCACTACAATTATCAGCAGATATTAAAGATGTTGAAAATCAACCATCTATAAAAAAAATTTCATATTAAACCTTTAATGTGTGCATTAAGTAATGTATTTTTTTTTTTAAACAGCTTGATAATGATTATTATTTTATGAATAAATATCTTTAAAAAAATTATATTTTATTTAATATAAAACCTAACACACATCCTCAAATTTATTAAATCTATGTGAAAGCAATAAGTAAAGCAGAAAACAAATTATTAAAGGGATTGTTGATCTTTGACAAGCTGACATTGTTGAAATGCTACCATATGCTCATCAAAATAAAGGTTATAAGTACTTGTTAACTGTTTTAAATGTATTTTCTAAGTACGCCTGAGTTGAATGTGTAAAATCTAAAACTGCTAAAAATGTTTGTGATGCTTTAACTAAAATGTTCAAAACGGGTCGCATTCCAAATAATTTACAAACTGATCAGCAAAAATAATTTTACAATTCTGAGGTAAGCAATTTATTAAAAAAGAATTATGTAAATCATAATTCAACATAAAGTGCGTTGAAGACGCCGGTATGTAAAAGGTTTAACCGAACGTTAAAAACTATGATGTGGCGTGAATTCAGTCTTCAAGGTTCACACAACTGGTTAAAAATGTTATCACGATTAGTTAAGATATACAATAATAAGCAGCATAGGACTATGCATATGAAACCTGCAGACTTTATAAGTAAAAACTAGAAATATATACTCAATACGGATTGCAATATTATTAAAATCAGAGATAAAGCTGAATATAAAGTAAGTGATTATGTGCGAATAAGTTAATATAAAAATATTTTTGCAAAAAGTTATGAACGAAGTTGGACAACTGAAGTATTTATTATTGAGAAACGACAGCATACTTATCCAGTTACAAATAAACTTAAAAATTGAGAAAATCAGAAGATAAAAGGCGGACAAAACAAAATCTCAAATATTTATTTAGTTGAAAAAGTGTTTCATATAAAGGGTTCTCAAGCATATGTTAAATGGCTCGGTATTAACAAAAAATATAATTCATGGATTAATAAATCGGATTTATTAAAAAATTTATATATTAGCATAATATCTGATTAAAAGCAATATCATGAACATTTTCAATTAAAACTAATTTCATTTGCATGGCGATAAGAATGTTCAGGAAGTTGTGGTTAAAATAAATCCCGTTTTATTAGAATGCTCAAGAAGTTGTGGTTAAAACTTTTCCGCTTTGATAAGAATGCTCAGGAAGTTGCGGTTGAAATTTATCCAGTTTAATAATGATATTTAAAGAGTTTAAGTGGGGAAAAATGGATATAAGAATAATTTTCTTGTGTATTAGTCAGTCAGATATTAATAGCATAATTAACATGTCTACCCTTCAAGAAGTTTTCAACCAAATTGCAGCATATAAAGAACTTCGAGGCTTAGTATCTCTAGATGCTGGTGTATTCTATAAAGTATTTAATCTGAAACGTGGTAACTTTAAATTTGTTACAAGAAAATTAGTTGAATTTGAAGAATTTAACATTTTTGTGGGGCACTCACCGATGAAGAAATATTCAAAGCTAACGAGCCTTCTAAAATTCCTGCTGGTTTATATATAACTTCTAATGGCAAATTTGGTTCCATTATTGATATTCGTTTTGTGTTTGGTTATAATAAAAAATTAATATGTTTTAATAAATTATTCTGTTACAAAATTATTAAGTTGTATGATTAATAATTTATGTTAATAATAATAAAATGTATAATATGTGAATATTAATTAAACATTTGTTGTGAGTTATATGCTTTCATATTATTTATTTATAGATTAATCTACAAAACATTCCCTATATATAAATAAATCTATTTTCTATATTTCAATCTTAGTGATTTTATTGATTTTAATCTTATTTAACTCTACATCAATTTATCCTATTCAATTAATTATTTCCAGTCAATTTTTCTCACTCTCATCAATGAGCTTTTTTTATTCTTAGTAAGATCATATTCCATTTTCTTCAATTCAGTTTCTTCATAGATAAATACCTTCTTTTCCATAGTATTAAATTTTATTTTTATTGCAGCATGTAGTTCTCCTCTTACGTCATCATGTAATACTTTATACTAATTAAGTATGAATGATTTTATTTCTTCATGTATTTTACCATATGCATTGTCAATCATTCCAGGTAAAACACTAATAATACCTTCAATTATTTTTATTAATGTTTGTCTCAAACATTACCAAATCTGAAGAAAGTTTAAAATTTTATTTGATGTTTTCTCATTATTGATTTTAGTTAATTGCTCACTTAGTCCAAAGATATTTTTATTACATATTTTAATTTCTGCTGAATGAGGCTTCATTATTTTTTATGATACTTCTCAATTTTAATCAGAGCCACACTTTCTGTGCATGCATTATTATCATTCATTGGTTTTGCTAAATTAACTAAACGTTTATTTTCAATATTTAAATCACCATCTATATCAATAAGTTTTACATTTTTTCATATCGTATTTTATGAAATAATATTAGAAATTACAATCACATTAATAATTTAAAAAATAAAATACATTAGATATCTAATAAATATAGTTTATAAAATCTATGCGTGAGATTCATTTTTGGAACGGTTTTATACCATTCTTCTTCATAGAAACCAGTATTACTTCAAATAGAAAAGCTATGAATTTTATTTCCAATAGACACGTATTTATCATATACTTCAACTACATTTTAATCATTTACATTTTGAGAATTAATATGTACACAACTACTGATTATCACTTTAATTAGGTTTTCATGTAATTCAGGTTAAATATCTATTGATATATCAAAAAAACTTTTACTGCTTTACTGCTGCAAGCTATAACAATAGCAGAATGGTTAACGTAACTACAAGAATTCATTTTTAACCATGCTACTGAATGGAAANATATAACCTGTTTCTTATCACACCAGCTGCGCTAATTAGATATCCGGAACTGATAACAACTAATTAGACATCCGGTTGATAAGCATTATCGAAGAGTTGCGGTTAAAACTCCTTATCAGACATCCGCGGCGATAAGCACTTCCAGAAAGTTGAGGTTAAAATTCCTAAGCAGACATCCGGCAAGATAACGATTTCAAGGATGTTATGGTTAAACCCCCTTATCAGCTTCTTCTGGTCGAGAATCAGCACTACTGTTTTACTTACTGGACTACTTTTATCTTATTATTACTGAAAATTTCACAATCGTATGCACACAGAATTAACAACATAACAATTATTTACATTATAATTATGAAAAATAGTAGATAAAAAAATTTAGACTATCTAAAATTTATTGACGTTTTTCTTTAGCTGCCCATTTACCACTTTCTTTAGCTCTTGCTTCTAGGGCTGGGCCAATTTCTCTCTCCTATAGTTTGTATAAATTTGATGATATTGTTGAAATATGTAAACAAGCTAATAATTTATTTAATGCTGTTCAACCCATACCAGCATGTACAGTACCTTAAAAAATCAAAATAATCATATTTTGGAAACAAATATGAAATTGATGAAATTATTTTAATTTTAAATATTTACATTAAATACTTAAAACAGCTTTAGTATTACCGTCCGCATTAGTTTTGTTGTCATTTAAAGAGTGCACTTTCTCTGTTTCGACTAACGTATTAGTGGAACATTTGTCGCAATAAATTGTTAGGAAGAATTTGAGTTCAACACGTTTTACATTGACAATTTTTTCAGATGATAGTAAATCTTGACATTTATTGCATTTCAAATATTTTGTGAGAACCGGAAACTCAACAATACGTCTACCAGAACAAACTTCATCAACTTTACAATGAGGATTTACCATGCTACTTTGTTTTAATTGCATTTTATTATAATGTAACTCTTGTCCTCTTTTCATGTAAATTACGCTCTATATATTATTATCTAGCACTTTTTTCTTTGCGAATTTATCTCTATTATGTAAACTGTATGACATTGCTATTTATTTATTTCATAGTTAATAACTTGTGGCAAACTTTGAAATTATAGTTTAATTACGTCTTACAATTAAAATAATAATAAATACGAAACGCGAATAAGGTGAGCAGTAACAATCAAAGTTGTTGCCACGATCATTTCTGGAGTATTATAGATGTATGTTTAAATGCACGTATAGATACTATTTAGATATGTGCCAGAACAGTAAGACTGTACTTTGACAAAAGTTTTAACTGTCGGCTAACGCTTCAGCTATATTATGCTTATAAGTCGCTGAGCTAAACTTTTAAACGTAGTTATCTCACACCAACTACCTTAAACAAATGTATGTAGAATTTATGACAATTTGAAGCATTAGGACCATGTTGAAGGTGTCACTATCAGAATCAGAAATTAAATACTTTATATCGCATCACTCAATCACTAGAAATTACAGCATCACATCAAAATTAAGAGTAGTTTTGGATGCTTCGTTTAGGACAGATTCTTATCATTCATTTAATGATGTTCAATGCTTAGGACCTACTATTCAAGCTGGTTTATTCTAGATTTTGATTAATTTTAGAAAAATATAAATTTACGCGGATATTGAAACGATGTACTGTCATATTTTAATTTCAGAAAATCAGCGTTGTTTGCATAAAATATTTGAGAGACCAAATCCTAGTGATAAATTGCAAACATTTTAAGTAAATACGCTTACGTTTGGCACAGTGAGTGCTCCTTTTTAAGGAATAAGATCGTTACAATAAATGGCAATCGAAAATAAAGAAAAATTTCCAAAATTATTGCATACTTTATTAAACGAAATCTATGTCAATGATTTATCAAACAGGTGAAATAACTTAAATGAATTGATTAATCGTTGTTAAAATATTTGTAAAATTTTGAAATCGGCAGGATTTAAGTTAGGTAAATGGATAAGTTATTTAAAGAAATTTCCGGTTTAGAAAGAGGACATAAATAAAACTCCATTTATAATAAATAAAAATGGAACAAAAACTTTAGAAATAGATTAAAAACAATTTCATGATATTTTTCAATATTCCTTTAAAAATAATCCTTCATATAAAATAACCAAAGCGCAAATCTTTAGGATCTTAGGGCTAAAATATCCAATAACAATAATACTTAAAATAATAATACAAACTTTATGATCTCGAAATTTGAATGGGAAGTTGACATACCTCATGAAATTAGTGAATTTGTTAGAATTCAAAAAGAATTTACAAATTATCGATTTGATTCAAATTTCACGTTAAATTATTGATTCTGATAATGATAGTTTGGAGGTACACGGCTTCGCGGATGCCTCAGAGCGCGAGTATGGGGCATGCATTTATATAAAATCAATTAAGAGCAATTCATGCAAAGTTAATTTGGAAGTTGCAAGGTCTCGCGTAGCTCTCTTAAAAAAATTGTTGATACCTCTTAGAATTATGTGCTGCAACTATTTTAGCCGAGTTAACAAATCGTGTATGCAAAATTTCGAAATGAGAATTCGCTAGAAAATGCTTTTAGTTACATTTTAAAATAGCTCTCGCTTGGATAGCCGCTATTCCATGGAACTGGAGAAGATTCGTGGCTAACAGTTGCATAAATACAGAGATTAACAGGCGTCCATTCCAGGAATTACGTTAACAAACAAAATCTGCTGACCTTATATCTCGTGGAACAAGTGCAGAAATAAAAAAATTCCACTTGGTGGTGGTATGGACTCACGTGATTATTAAAAGAAATAGAATATGCACAAATAGAAATAAACAACGTTACTATACTGGAATAAAAACACAAGTCAAAAGTTTTAAAAACAATTGTTTTCATGAAACTATATTTTCAAAATTTTCTTAACTACGTAAATTATTCAACGTAGTGACATATTGTAAAAGATTGAAGTTTATCAAACAAAAATTAAACCGTTGGAGCAAGGTAAAGAAATACAATCGAATTCAAACATTTTTTTCACTAGCCTTATTTTTAGATGAATTGTATATACTTAGAGTTGGAGGCAGATTAAATAATTTAAATTAGATTTTGACCAAAAACACCACATTGTTTTACCTCCAAATCACCTCTTAACAAAACTTATAATATATCAATATCATGTTGAGAATTTGCATTGTGAACAACAGAGCGTATTAAATATAATTTGTCTCTTATTTATCCACAAAAGCAATTTTAGCATGATTTCGTAGATTTATAGCACGACCAGGTATTCCTGATACAATACATTCCGATAATGGTACAAATTTTGTCGGTGCTAATTCAGAAATGAACGAATTTTTTCAATTCGTTCATGCGAACTGTGATCGTGGATTTTTCTGCAAATGTCGGTAAACATATAAATTGGAAATTTATTCCGCCGAAGTCTCCACACTTCGGTTGGATTCGACAGAGTCATATAAAAATTATAAAAACTCATTACACCAAAACAATAGAAGAAAAATTATGAGCATTTTAGAAGTTTTACACACTGCACACGCAAGTTGAAGCTGTAGTAAGTTCACGTCCCCTCTCACCTCTTAGTAACGATCCTAGTGCTTTGACTCCTTTAACTCCGGCCCATTTCTTCACTGGAAGACCACTGATTATTCTTTTAGATTACGACTTATCAAATAATGCCAGAAATTCGTTTGTCGGCATTCCAATGAATGCAACAGATAATCTAGCACTTCTAGAAGCGATAGCACTTCAGTCATTAACTTCAGTCCAGGTCAAAATGGTAGCTTTAGTGTAAAAACCCCCCTCCTGAAGGCGAATAAGTGCTACTAGTGTGTGAAAATAGGGCTCCCTCTCAGTGGAAATTAAGACGAAGAAAAAAATTGTGGTCTGGAAAAGACGATAAAGTTCGTGTAGTGAATGTTCGTACAGCAGCAAATTCTTATAAAAAAACATTGTCGAAGTTATGTATGTTACCCATTAATTGGATAAAGACAATAAGGTCTTCAAAACGGTCTGCATATTTGTTTCGCAAATGTTATTTTAGATAATTAATAATATTGTTGTATTCAACGTGAATATTTATTTTATTGCATGTCATAAGAAATAATCTGTCTCCAAGTACCGATTTTTGCTTATTGTAGTGGACATGGAACAGTCTGAAAATTTATTGTATTACCTACTAATATAATGCTATACCTAAGTGGGAAATTCTCTAAGATTGTTTTAGATATCTCAGTAAATAGAATATTAGTCCAGAAACATCTTATGTAGTCTACTAACATTTTATGTAGATCTACCCATTATTGAATATTTGCCCGCGATTGGCCCCCTTCTCTTGTCAAGGCTGGTTACAATTGCAAGAATTGGTTATAAAATCTCATGTTTATAATAATTGAATAAAGAATCAAAGTATCATTTCGATAAATTGTTAAAATAATTCATAAATAAATTTTTAATAAATAAAAACCTTTCGATACATTTTTACATATTTCGCATATAAATTGTTAGTATATAAGTAAATGTTGGTCATGTAGGTAATGTAAATAAGTGTATTTCAATATAGTGGTAAATTTGCTTCAGTTGTTTTCGTTAATTGAACCCGACTTTCGTTAAAAGTATTCGCGCCACTGCAAGAATTATCCAAGTAACGCGAGACTTAACAAACCCTATTTATTGCTCAAAGCAATATCAACACCTTATTCTTATAAATATTCGGAGAATTTTTTTGTAGCATAGCAGCTTAATTTTCGTATAAATAAAATAAATTAAGATGCAAATTGTGTTACTCCATATTTGTTTTGTTTATTCATCTATTTTATAATTGAAGTTATATCCAACATTTATTCTTATATTTCAATAATTTATTTCAGAATAATATTGAGAATTAAAGTATGTCCACAAATGTGGATAGAACTAGAGGCAGTTTTGCACCATGTGCTACTTTTGTTCCTATAATATTTATGTCGATAAGAATAAAAAGCTTGATAAAAGCTGTACATTCATCAATATTCTGATAATAAACAATAGATTTACTTAGTTCTTGTTGATAAATACATTCAAAAATTAATAAAGAATTTTGTTACATCTGCATAATGCAAAATTGTAAAATTTTCATTACTTGCAATTGTTGTTTCAACATTTAACTCATGAATAAGATAATTTAAATAATTCAATTCATTGATAACATTATTTCTGTCTGGTAAATACTTGAAGCTTTTGATTAAACATGGGATATTGTCATTTATTTATATAAGAAGTTTGTGAAATTAGATGTGCCAGATAATGTTTATAAGAGAATAATATTTTAAGCAATGATACCGACATTTTCCTACATCCAAATGTATTTTATTATGATCTATCTTACCATTACAGTATTTAGTCTAATATTTCAATAAAATTTTTTTTAGATTATCTGTGAAAACTACAGCTGTAGTTATTTTTTAAATATATTTAATTTTCTAAATCGAGTATTTAAAATTAAATAAGATTAGCTTTTTTGCAAAAATTGACAATAAATGTTATATTAACACATCGCATTTTTATATTTCTTAATAAACTTTAATTGAAATTGATTTTAAATTTTAATCATTTGCATAATATAATATAAGCAATTTAGAGCCTAGAAGTTATTAACTTTGAAATTTTGTTTGACTACAAATTGAACAATATAATGAATTTTTTTATCAAACAACTTTTGTTAGTTTTGAGTTAAAAAAATATTAACAATATGTATTGAGAATCGTCTTAAGTAGCAGAACTCTTTTTTATAATTATTTAAAACAATTAATTATTATATTTAATGTGTTCCACATCCAATTAAGACATATATTGTAATTCATACAAAGCTGCTGGAGGTTCCGTTATTTTTCGGTTGTTTATTAATAATCGAACTGATGCCTTCACAGTTTATTATAACTTGAAATCATGTTGTAAAGATATTCTTTATTTGTAAAACTTTCCATGTTTTTATTATATCGATGGTGACGGCAGGACGCTTCCGTGGTTGCACGTTTTACCAATCCATTCTGTAGAACCTTATTTGATTAGTGACTGTTACTGTCGTGCTTTGTAAGTCTGACACTTCCGTCAGATATCGTCTGGTCTGTTGGAGTTATAACAACGTAGAGATGAGTCTGGTTGAGATACAGCTGTCGATGTTATGTGCTGGGCATTTTTTTCGTCCGCTCTTTTCTTTTGCGGCAATCACTACTCGAGTGACCGAAGTTGCGGCAGAACTCACATCTGCTTCGCGGTTTGTGGGCGGTGGCTGCTGATTTGGTTACAAAATGATTTAATATTTGAAATAAACATTATTTTAAACACATGATTTTCCTTCGTTTATAAGTTGTACATTATTATTAAGTTCTTCGATTAATTTCATACGCGTCATAGTTGGCGGCTGAATGATGTCATTTATAGCAAAAATAACACTGTTTATCAATTCGTCATATTTGTTATTGAATACATTTAAAATATATGTTATAAAATTCATGTGAGCTGTTATAATTAAATGATTATTATTTACAGGAAACTTTTCTGAAGTGTTGGTAATGAATTTATTGAAATGTGCAAGTTTTCTGTTAAATATTTTTTCGTTCTTTTGTAATGAGTTTACAGAAGAATTAAAATTATTTTTTGTGTTACAATACAAACAAAATATGCTACTTCTTTTCAAAAGAATTATGACTTGTCAAGTTGGATTTTTTAATTTGCTTTTTCTTATTTATCAAAAACTATTTTTAAGCATTGAATGTGTTTTAGCAGACTGGTGCTAAATAAAATGACATCATCCAGATAAACTAGGCAAATTTCATTAACCAAATTTCTCAAAACGTCCATCACGCGTTAAAAGGTCGCGGGCTCGTTTTTTAATCTAAATGCCATTCTTAAAAATTCATGATGCCCATTTCCGTGTTAAATGTTATTTTTTGAATATCATTTTTACACATTTCAATCTGGTGGAAGTCATATGCTAAATCGAGTGTACAAATTTTTTCGACATTTGCCGAGTTTGTCTAGTAAGGCATTGATATTCGGAATTGGATATTTGTCATCTATAGTTTTGTCGTTAAGATTTCGATAAATAATGACAATTCTCCATTTCATTTTCCAGGGCGCATCAAGTTTTTTTGTTTTAATCTAAACGGGGGATGCCCAAGGCGAGTTGGATGGTCTAATGATATTTTGGTCAAGAATTTTTTAGATTTGTGTCTGAACATCTTTTTTATGAATTTTGGGGTAGTGATATGTTTTAGTATAAATAAGCATTTCGTCTTTGGTACCGGTGTTATGTATAACTTCGTTCGTGAATGTCGTCTTTATCACCATCATGCAAAATATTCGAATAACTTTTAAGAAATTTAAAAATTGCAAGTTATTCTTCACTGTTCATATAATCAGTTCGATTTTTATTAATATCAAAGGAATTTTTTAAATTTTGTGTATTAAAATTATTTTTGTTAAAATCTTAATTATTTTTTTTTATATTTTCTAATAATTGAGCCACAATATTGTTTAATGAATGTACTATAAGGTCATTGTTACTTTTGTTGATAAGTGGATAATAAATTTGATGATTTTTTACTTTAGCTATACCTTCCGGTATCATCAGGTTTTTTACACGCGTTTCGGTATTAAGAGCTTCGCCGTTTTTTATGTTGTCGATATAAAATTTAACTATTTTATCGGATTTCGATGGAATTTTTATACAATCAGAACGTGAAATACTTTTATGGTACTTGATTGGTATTATATTTATCTGTGTATTAATTTTATCATGTACGAAGTCAATGGATGCTTCTAAAAGGCTTAAATTGTTTAAACCAAGTAAAATATCAAAATTATAATGAAATTTGTACAAACGAGATTTTAATATTTTTTAATAATTTATTAAATAATTTTGAACATGGTGACAAGATGCCAAAATTTTCAATTTAAGTAGCGTGCGCTGTTGTAATATTAAATGGGTCTGATTAAGTTTTTGAATTAAACTAATTTTCGGCTATTTTTGGTTTGATAAATTATTGTGTGCTGCCAGTATCAGTTAATGCTTTTTAATTGAATATAGGTAATATAATAAAATGCAGTTCGCTTTGATTGTGTAATAGATTCTTTCATTCGATATTGTTTCCGGGGCTATTAAATCTAAAAAAGGATCCAGATGTGCTTCTAAAATAAAATTATCAGAATTTGGTTCAGGGTCAATTTCATGTGAATTTCCGTCTAAACAGTTTTCGTCAGTTAAATTGTCACAAATTTCGGTATTTTATAATTCTTCTGATATAAAATCATGCATTTGTGTATGTGGTTTATATTGGTATTGAGGGCAGTGGAAATTTTTCCTGCTTTATGGGTGTAGGTTTAGTGAATCTTTGGGGTGTATAAGATTGCGCTTTAAAATTTTTATTTGAAATTTTAGGAGAAGGTTTATTTAAAGTGAATTATTGTTTGTATATTGGTTGTGAATATTAAGCATGTGAATTTTGTGGTTGTATAAATTGGGATTGTAAATGTTGTGATTGTTAAAATCGAGATTGCGACAGTAATGGTCTATTATATTAGAAGTATTTATTTATTTAGGTTTGTTAATTAATTTTTAGTGGGATCTTTGATTTGTGTCCAATTGGAAATCGTTTGTAAACAGGATTTTTAGTTTTCATTAAATTTCCAATAGGTTCTTTAAGGCCTCTAAATAAAATTCTTAAAGCGTAATCCCTATAATAACTAATTGATATTTCTACTTCGTTTGGGGCTACCTGATTAGTTAAATATGATATTTGTAAATTAAATAATTCTTAAACTTTATTGTAAAATTCGAAAGGTGATTCGTTCGATTATATGATTATATGATACATGTTCGATGATANAACAGAGAATCTATTTCAATTATATATTGTATAATGTCACTTATTTTTTAAAATTTCTGCGCACCTTTGCAGCATTAAGTTATTCAAGTTTTTAATGATATTTTTAGGAATATTTTCTCATTTTTTTTTTAATTCTTCAAATAATTGAAATTTATTTTAAAAATTTTGACTTGTGACCCACTTTTTTATTATCCGTAAATTTTTTGATTGGATTCAAGTCCGGTGATTGTACAGGCCAATCAAGCATAAGAACTCCATTATCCTTTAGTCAGTCATTTACCAATTTCGATGTGTGCTTCGGGTTATTATCATGTTGGAACACCCATCGAAATGGCATTTTCCATTCGGCAAAGAGGATCATGACTCTGCCTAAAATTTCTTTATAAGTAAAACTGTCCATGATGCCTTTTTTTTCATAAAAAGAACCAGGACCGTTCAATCACCCTGCAGTTCTCGGGATTGAGGAATTCTTCTTTGAACTGCCGTACAGTTTCCATTCCATCAGAATTTATTATATTAAATTTTGATTCATTACTGGAAAGGACTGTGTGCCACTTTTCTACAGAACAGTTTGAGTAGTCTTTATCAAATTTTTAATATTTTATTACATATTTGATAAATTAGAAGTCAAGTAAAAATTCTTATATCAGCTTTTACTTTTCTGGAAATAATTTTTGCTAAGCATTGGTTTTTTAAGTGGCCTAACACATTTTGAATTATTCTTTTTGGCAGGTCTTTGTACTGTATTGGTATCAATGTTCAAATCAAATTGTAGTACAATTTCTTTCAATGTTATGGATGGATCCTTTTTAATAATAAAAAAAATTCTTCTGCCTGTTTTAGGAGTTGTTTCACGAGGCTTACCACCATACGAATTGTAGTGACGGATTCGGTTGTTTGAAATTTTTTAATTGGCCGGGAAACTATTTTCTTGTGTCTATTTGCGAATATTTTTTTCGCTCAGGTTCACCATCCTTTGTAGTTTTATTATTATCAATAAAATCCAAATTAACATCGAGTCGAGTTCTATAGGTGGAAAAAGGTCTGTACTAATTTCTGATTTATTACCTGTTAGTGCTATTGACAGAGACATTTTTTTACGAATGATAAAAAAATGTCTATGTTTGAGTTTTTATACGAAATTCTAATCATTAATGACCACAATTGTAGAAATTAAAATTTTGTTATTTTCTATAGTTATAATTAATTTTTACATTTGGTCCCAACTATTTCTCAAATTCTATTGGAGGTTGTAAATTACCAAAACTATCGAAATATATTACTTGGTTTCCTGTTTTAGAATATGCTACCCAGTGAGTTCCAGGACCATCCTTATCATCTAAATTTATTATAGCACACTCATTTTTTGTTGCTTCTTTCGGTAAACCGTTTCTGATGAAAACACCACGAAAATATGGAATATCGTTTGCATATTTTCTTAATTCAATATCAATAATGCTCTGTTCAACAATTTTTTTTTTGTTCTACAAAAAGACTCAAATTTTTTCTATATAGTTTTAAATATAGACAGCTGCCTTTTTTTCTAGTGCAATTGTTTCCATTATTTTATTATGTCTTGCTGTTTCCGTAAGTTGCTTTTTTGCTAAAGATTCACTATTGACAGCTTTAGTTATACCAGCTGCACCTCCAGCAAGACCACCAGCAGCAGTTAATCCTGCAAATAATGGTATAAGCAACGGTAATATACCATCACATTTTGGAATGTTCTATAAATAATTAAGTTCTTTTTATAAACTTATCAATTTAAAAATGAAATTCATTTAGAAACAACAAAAATTAAATATTACAAACTTATATAAAAACTTAACAAAAAGTATTAAGAAACATAATAAATTATTGCTAAGTACAATAAGATGTATAATTTGTGGACCATATTTTTGTGGTAAAGCCAATGTTATGATTAGATTTTTTAACACATCCCGATAGTTTAAAATTTGCTCGTATTTATATTCATTCCAAATCATTGCACAAGGCAAAAATTTAATACTAAAATTGTTAAACCCGCGAAATTAAAACCGAATTTAATATTTATTTTTGATGATTTTGTCTGCGATAAGCAAGACTGCATACGTAAATATTTTAGTAGGGGTCGTCATAACTCTGATGACTGTTTTTACTTGTGCCAAAGTTACACAAGTATTCCTATACTTCTTATTAGAGATAACGCACATTTTTTATACTTTTTAAACAAGACGAGATGAATTTAAAACATATCATCGTGGTTTTGATGAATATTTACAATGAAAACATTTAAAATAATTTTGTGTTTGAAAGTATCATGGTAAAAATATTTTAGTTTATTATAAATTTTACATTTAAGAAACTATTTAAAACCATTTAGTTATTAAGTTCAATTCATTTGAAAAAGTTCTGCATAAAAGAAAACATTAAGTTTTGATATGTCGAATGCGATAATGGATAAAATTTTTTATATATTTTTTAAATATATTTAATTATTTTACATTTTTTTATCAAAAAATTGAAAACAAAAGAACCATCAAAAATATAATTGAAGTTAGAAAAATAAACGTAACAAATACAATGAATTGAAACGTGGTCTAACAGAGAATAAACAATTACTTCAAGAAACATTTAAACCAATCACAAATCCATTAAGAGAAATTGTTACAAATACAAAGAAAACTTTCGTAAATGAGAATATTAATATTATAGAAGAATTGAATGGCCGGATGGAAGAACCAGACATGCGCTCGAAACTCGCCCGACCGAGAGCAAACAGCAGAAAAAAATATATTTTTACTAAGTTCGTCAAATTGTGTCGAAAAAAATACCACTCGATAGGGCATACAACTCTCCATAGCGACATATTTTTTTTACATTTTTCTGACTTTGCAATTCGAAGAAAAAAATTAAAAAGTAACTTTCTAAGAGCGCGTTTTTCGATTGAAATCGTGTGTTTTTATAAACTAAACTCGCGATATCTCCAACAAATATTAACGAAACCTATTTTTTGCTTCAAGAATTTTAAAGAGGAGATTTTAGTGATGCGAAATATTTACAATTACTTGATAGTTCT
>NEEE01005543.1:10426-24034 GCA_002278615.1 Pogonus chalceus | reverse complement strand
ATATATATATATATACATATGTAAGCTGACCTGGCAAGCGTTGTTTTGCTATTTAAATTATTTCTAGTAGATATTTTTGGTAGTCAAATAAAAGAGAACTTACTTATTGTGTAACTTAAGTGTGTAAGGATGTAGTATATGACTGAAAGAGGAATGCAGCACTGTGAACGATGACGGCCTATAAAAATTACAAAACACCAACATTTATTTTTTTAACTCATTGCACTTTTATTATCTTAGTCTCTTAGTGCAATGGTGTGTACTATATTTTTAGTGAGTCCCTCTTTAGCCAACACAAATAAACTGGATGGTTTACCTACGCCAGAACATGCCACGTATAATTGTCGGTGTAAAAAAACACGGTTTGTCCAAATCAAAATCACAAACAAACATAGTTTGGCCTTAAGATTTATTGATTGTCATTGCGAATTGGAAATTGAACCCGTTTAAATTCAATTGGCACATCTGTGGGAATAATAGGAATTCGTGGTGGTAATACATCTTCTCCTCGCAACTTGCCATTCAAAATGCTGGCTTTGACAAAGTTTTTCATCAATTTTTTGATGACTGATCGCGTGCCATTGCACAGCCGTGGCGGGTTCATATTACGTAGCAAAATAACCGGAGATCCAACCTTTAGTTGTAAATAATGAGGTGGCATGCCTGGCAAATCCAATGAGTTTAAAAACTCTGCTAGATAATTTACAGCTTCGTTGGTATCGCAAACTGTATCGATAGATTTGTATACCTTGGATACTGTTGTCCATCTACTTTACGTATATCTTTAAATGACAATAGGCCAGTGACATTTATCAACAACAGTCTCAGATAAAAACACTCAGTCTGCCTTGGATTGACTGTAAATACTCGCGCCAAGGTGTTTGATTTAAATAAACCGGGGCATGTATCCATCGATGTGCCTTGCTTGCAAGGCATCCATTTTTTTGTTTGAGCCCATGTAGAATAGCGTGGTACTTCTGAATAGAGTAATGTTCGTGCAAAAGCACCAAATGCATCCCCACGATTACACAATTCAAAAAAATTCGGTGAGTGTAGTTTTGGTGGATTTATAGCGCAATCAATCACTGTCTCGCTCGTAAAAAATACGCGCTGGCCGTTTTTAAGATGAACAGCTAAATGAATAACTGCTGGATCTCGTTCATGAATTGGGAAACCAAAGATACTTCAAACAGCTTCAGTGGAGCTGATGTGCCGGCCAATTTGATACAGCGTAATTTCATCGTTGTTATTTATCATAGGAGCATTCAAATTTTCAACACGAAATACAACCATATCACTTCATCTATTCACATACTTGCAAATATATTTGATGCTCTTCACCGAATTACAAAACTCAACATTAATATGTGCATTAAATGTTTTACTTAGCAGAGGCGAATATGGCACCACCCAACGATTGTCAATGTCAATGTCTGCGTTGTTGACATTTTTTGTAAATGATTGTCTACCATTATAGGTATTTCTTCGACTACATATTGGATATCCGTCAACATATATGATCGTATCATTAGTGAAATTTTTAGGAAAACTCTTTGTACATTAACCATCTGCCATGCAAGGCAATGAGCGATTCAGATTACCGCATAGGCCATTAATCATGTTTGTTTTTACAATATCAAACAGTAATTGATCAGTCGATGGATCTGGAATTTCCGCAGAAATTATACTTTCTATTTCTTCAGCACGTAATTTGACGATTAACCAAAACAAAATGTGTGCATGAAGTAATCCTCGTTTTTGCCATTCAATCGAATACATCCAGCAACATGTGAGACCAAATATATGTAATTTTGTAATGAAACTCATTAAAGACTTTAATTTTTGTTTGACCACACGTGCTGTAATGTCCTGGCAATAGCAAAGATGTAATCTCCGGCCATTTTGGATTACATGTAAACGTGATAAATAAACATGGTTGTGCATACTCGCGCACGAAAGTCAGAGCATCCTGGATGTATTCTTGCATGTGACGTGGACTGCCTATGTACGATGATAGTAGAATAGTAGAGTTTCCAATTTCGGGTGTTTCGGCGTTGCTCACAATAACGTCTCGCAAGTGGATGTATTCTTTCACACGCAGCTTCTGTTGATTATATTGTAAGTATCGTAGTCGTTCGCTCTCTATGTTTACGTACGTGTTGAACATGATTTGTTGACAAAGCTCACGACACCGTAGTATGACGTTGTCTTGACCGCATCTAACCATCAGACGATACGCATAATAATCCTTTGATCTAACGTTCTTGTTTGTTTCGGCTCCTGTAATAATATATTCAAGAATATTAATTTAAAAATAAGGAATGATGTTCATAATGAGTTTAGTTTCATTAAGTACCTGTTACGGTATTCCGTTGCTTAATATTTACGCAATATTCGTGTTGTCTCTTCCAAAACATTAGCGGATTTTGAAGAGCATCGTATGAACGGTGTATATCAGCAATGAACTCAAGATTATTATTTCTTCTTCGAATCACAATTTCTTGCGTAGCTGTACGGTCGCCATCCATGATTTCAGCAACGTCTTCAACAACAGGTGCATTGAATCTACAAATGTGCTCTCCATCTGATGTTTTATCAGGACTAATGACAATAGAGTGATTTTCACTTTGTAATTTGTGTTTGTGTGATTTGAATAATGTAAGCAATTTATTGTGCTCAGTCAATAAAGCGTCCAGCTCGCCGACGATGCGTCTGGCAAAAGATAAATTGAGGTTGTTGTAGCTACAGCATGCATCCACGCGATTGGCGAGTACGCTTTCGGAGTNACGCGATTGGCGAGTGAGCTTTCGGAGTCCTTACCGCCCATAAAGTAAAGTTGTAAAAATTTACGTGGTTTGTTTGGCATTGGCAACAATGAACCCACTTTGTGATAAACTTGGCTTTTGATTTTGAATGTTGAATGAAGTTGTTGACCATTTACAGTATTTTTTGAAACTATTTCTGTTGCTCCGAACGATATCATTTGGAAACATGAATTGAATGTTCGAATTGACTTCAGAAATAGGTTAGAATCTAGATCCGTGACGATGAATAAACCGTTCAATGGTTCAGGTGGTGTTTCAATTTCTAACAGTTGCATTTTTCCTGACGTGCAACACATTCCACCTGGCTCATTTTTGAATTTAAGCGCATTACAATGCGGACACATTTTGTCCATAGCATAAAAGGTTGTGGTAAATAAAAACTCACACTTGCTTTTATGAAGGGTGAAAAAGTTGAAACTCAAAACATTGTATAACAGGTATAGTTTTTTAATTTACCATAACTTAATTTATCGTAATGCAATTGGATTTACAATATTTTTGGTTAATCCTTGAGGAGTATACACAAACAAAGTCGAAGGTTTTTCAACCCTGGAACACGCAAAATATAATTGGTTGTGAGAAGAGCATAGATTTTCTAAGTCTAAGTCACAAATTGTCATGGTTTGACCTTAGGACTTATTACTAGTTATAGCAAAAGCCAAGCGAATTGAAAATTGCAAGCGTTTGAACGGTATAGGTGAATCTGAAGGAATCATTGGTATCCGTGGTAGAAGTACAACTTCACATTGAAATTTTCCACTCAAAAAAGTGACTTCAAAAATGTTGCCCATGATTTTTTTTATGACCAGTCGCGTTCCATTACACAGTTTTGGGGCATTCAAATTTCGAAGCAAAATTATAGGTAAGCCAATCTTCAATCGCAAATTGTGTGGTGGCATTCCAGGCAAATCTAGTGGATTTAAAAATTCTACAGGATAGTGGACAACTTTAGCAGAATCAACAACAGTGTCGATAGATTTGTATGTAAATTCATAACCAGGCAATGATTGTTGTATTTTAGAATTGATTGCGTCAACATCTATATTTTTTGCGGCTAAAATTGCCCTCTCGCGTAGCCATGCATGATAAGTATAATTATAACGCAAATCTGGAAAGATTTTTTTTATTAACGCATCTTTGGTAGCCATCATGTTGCAAAAATTCTCTGGGAATCGAATATATTGTGTATCTTTATACAATTGAATTTCACCATTGCCAATGTCTAACAATTGTTCAGAGAATCCTGACGCAGACGAATCATTTTGAAGTTGAACGCGCATATTAAGGATTAGGCATAATTTACTGACACTTTTCCATAGATAAGATTCTTTCAAACATGCGTTTATTTCATCCGCATATGTCGCACGTGGAATGACAGGTAATGTTTGTCTGAAATCACTAGACAGCAGCAATAGAGCACCACCGAAAAGCCAAGTTTTATCTTTGATATTTTTTAGGGACCTGTTGAGAGCTTCAAGTGAATGCTTGTGGGCCATTGTATATTCATCCTAGATAATAATTTTGGATTTTCTCAAAACTTCAGCTATGCTGAATGCTTTTTTATGTTACACATCGCTTCGAAATTTGTATGAATATTCAATGGTTATTTAAATGCTAAATGTGCAGTCCGACCACCATCAAGTAAGGTTGCTGCAATGCCTGATGAAGCAGTTGCCAATGCAATACGATTTTGTGATCGAATGCGCGCAAGTATCATTGAGATGAGGAATGTTTTACCAGTGCCACCTGATGCATCCAAATAAAAGAATCCACCTTGTTGTGCTGCAATTGATACGTTAATTTGATTATATACATTTCGTTGCTCAGCAGTAAACAGTTGTTCGTTATGAGCAACGAAAGATGCCAAAGAAGTCATATCAAACTAATGTTCACGTTGAACATCGCTATTGATAATATCTGCTGCTGGGCGTTTCGGCGCTGGCATGCCGAAATGGATGAGCGGCTTGTTCGAAATACGAATACAAATATCCTCAATCATTATTAATTCCTCGTTTTATATTTTTGCGGAGAATTCAATATTAAGATTTTGATTCGTAATTCTAATCCAATGTTAAATATCCTCACTCATTGATTATTTATATTTGTTCCACAGAGCAGACGCTCCAGACGGAAAACACGTTGTCAATATTATTGAAAATAATTGACGAATTTATTGTAGAGATGAGCACAGTGTTTAACTCACGACAAGCATCGAAGTAGGTATCGTATATATTACCATTGACTTTTCGCAAATATTGGAAAGATGTCGGTCCAGGAACGTTAACCAATAACAAACGCAGAAAAAAGCATTCGCGTAGCTTAGGATGTACTGTATATAATCGGCCTAAAGTATTTGTCATAAATATGTCAGTGAATACTGGAACTAGAATGCCTCGTTTCCGTGGTTCCCAATTTTTTGATTGTTTAATCCATGTAAAATATTTAGGAACATCAGTTTACATTAATGTCTTTGCGAATTGACTAACAACATCTTGCCGATTACAAAGTTTGAAAAATTCTGTAAGAGTTGTTTTTGGAGCTGCTAAAGCTTGTTGTAGTGCAGTCTGTTCTGTGAAATAAACACGCTGTCCATTTTCTAGATGCACAGCCAAATGTTTAACAGCGGAATCTCTTTCATGTAAAGGAACCGTAAAAATGCGCCAAATAGCTTTGTTACTACTAATGTATCGGCCCATTTGATAACGTGTTATTTCGTTATAATCGTTTACATTTTAAACAGCAAATATAGCTTTATCACTGCTCTTATGAACGTATTTACAAATGTACTTGATAGACTTCACCGAACTACATAACTCAACGTTTATGTGTGCTTCGTAGGTTTTGCACAGCAATGGTGAGTATGGGACCACCGAGCGATTATCAATGTCTACTCTTATACCGTTTGACAGACGCAATTTATATGATTGACCGCCATTGTCTATGTCTCTACGACGGTAAGATGGATAACCGTCAATATTGGTAATAGTATCAGTTTGACATGGTTTTGGATAACGTTTTGTACATTTTCCATTATCCATACATGGTGAGATCGTGTTTAGAGTACCACATGAACCATGGATCATATTAGTAGTAACAATGTCAAACAATTCTTGATCAACATTCGGATCCGGAATTTCCGCTGAAACAATTTGGTCAATTTCTTCTGAGCGTACATTATCCACTAACCAAATCAAAATATGCGCATGAGGCAAACTTCGTTTAAGCCATTAAACAGAGTAAAGCCAAAATCGTGTTTCACCAAATATCGCGTGATGAGTAATCAAATTGATCAGAGATTTTAATTTTTCCTTGAATACACGTGCAGTGATATCATGGCGATGCGTCGATGTTTGACCTGACTAAATGTAACGAAAAGATCTGGTCGGCCGTATGCACGTACATAAGTCATTGTGTCTTGAATATATTCTTCCATATGACGCGGACTACCAATGTATGATGATGGAAGCATATATGCGGTACCGATATTGTTGATGTCATTCGTTGCATCTACGTTACCAATTATGGCGTCACGCAAATGAATGTACTCCTCAGAACGAAGTTTTGCTTGATTAAATTTTATGTATCGTAATCTCTCGCTTTCGATTTTGACATACATATCGACAATGTACTGATGAAATAGCTGTCTGCATCGGAGAATATTATTATCTTCATTAGCACGAATCATCAACCGATATGCGTAGAAGTTCATCGCACTAACTTTCTTGATCAGTTCTTCACCTGTAAATGAAAATATTTATAAGATAAACAGAAATTATTGGTTTAAAAAAAAAAAAAAGAATTATAAAATAATCTGTAAGTTGTACCTGTAGTTGGATTCTTTTGTTTAATATTTAAATGATATCCATCTTCTCCTTCCCAAAATATCAACGGATACTGCAGTGCATCGTAAGATCGATGATTGTCTTGAATTATTTGAATGGTATCATCTCTGCGTTGTATGCGAATATCTCGGCGCTCACATGGATCACCAGCCATAACAACTGCAACTTCATTAATAGTTGGAACATTATATGTGCCTGCGTGCTCTCCATAGGGCACTTTGTCTGCTTTAATAACAATGACATAATTGTCGTTTTCCAGTCTATTAGAAAGAGTCTTGAACAATCGTACCAATTGGTTATGGTTTTTCAAAAACGTTTCCAAAATGTCCACAATTTCTTGCTCCTCCATCTGCTCTATATGGTTGTTTACGCAGCGTGTATCAGTTTGTTGCTTCTCATCGCCCATAAAATAAATTTGTAAGAATTTTGCATCGGCATCAGGCATTGGAAGCAATGAACCAATTTGGTGGTACACTTGACCTTGAATCTTAAATGTAGATTCAAAATTACGACCATCTTCATTATGAACAATTTTGGTTGCTCCAAATGATGTCATTTGGAGGCAAGAATTAAATTTACGAATTTTTCGTAAAAACAATTTCGATTGAGATGTGGTTCCAGCAAAAAGTGTTTTCAAAGGTTCCGGTGGTGGATTTAACGGTAGCAGTGAAATTTTTCCAGATGCGCAACATAAACCAGCTGATTCACCTTTGTACTTGAAAGCATGACAATGTAGACACTCTTCGTCCATACTACCGATATTGATTCATACATGTGACGAATAATTTATTTCAGGGTCATATGCAAGTGCGAGACGATTAAGTGATGTTCGTATTATTGCTCTATAATGTTGCATTCGCCGTCGGTTACATTCTCTGCGTGCGTTGTTCGATCGTTGACGTGCTTCCCGTTGTCTTAATGCATTAGCACAAAGACGTTGATTGCGTTGCTCAGAATTTTCATTTGCACGTGTACAGGCAACTTGAACTCTTAAATTTACATTATACGTCAAGTGTTCTTCAACTGTTCTATTTGATCGACGATTATGGACCAATTGTGCGTTTCAAGACGTGGCATTTTTTTCTAATAATAAATTACTGTAAAATAGTACACATCGAATATGACTAACTTATTGAAGCTGAATAAAAAAACTGATTGGACCAAATTTTAAAGAAAATGTGTGTTTTTTTTTGCATTTATTTTATTTGATGTTTCCGAAAAAAAAAAAATAACTTTAAATAGAAAGAAATTGAATTTTTTCTTATAAATTCAATTAGCTATACAAATAAAATTGTAAGCTATGGTGGTTGGTAATCAATGCACGTGTAAAGTTGATAGAAAATTATATATATAACACTCACTCTAATGCCACACTAAAATTGTAAAATTTTTAGTTTTTTATGGACACTTCAAAACTTTTAAAAACACTAACAATGATACAATACCCACAAAATTTATTTTACAATTGAGTAAAATTGCAAATTACTCGTGAATATGTAAACAAATGTTACTGTAGCATTTCCATAGTAACTGGTTGCTAAGGACAATTATTTTAAATAAAATCTTTCTATAGCGAAGAGATGGCGCAGTACATACTGCGCCACCTATTGACTGCACATTGAGTAAAATTGCAAATTACTCGTGAATATGTAAACAAATGTTACTGTAGCATTTCCATAGCAACTGTTTGCTAAGTACAATTATTTTATTTTTTTATACATGTTGATGGCGCAAGTAAGTTTTTATAAGGTAAATATTTTTATTTTAAATACGATTTCCCTGTAGAATGCTTCTTGAAAGGCAATATTTTTTAGAATTTTTTCGCGTTTTTAATTGCGTACGTCAGATATAATTTCCCATTTCGTGAGCGCAAAATAGTTATTTATAAACTGAATGCAGAAAATAATAATAATAATAAAAAATTTTGTACAAATAATTTTATTTATTACAAAAAAATACATAATATTATATAAGTAAACTGCTTTATAGCTTATTTCAGATAAACGTGTTATATTTAAATTCTATATGTTTTATGACATATGTGTTGCCAACTGTGTTCATGAAAGGCACTTAAGTTATTCTTAAAAATTAAATTTAAATTAAAAACTTAGCTGCTTTTTAATTATTAGTAGGAAAAACAATGGTTGAAGCACTTTATTTTTTATTTTTAAAAGAAACTTTAGAAATAGAAGTGCTTTTTGCAAAGTTGACGTTTTNAATTAATAAAATCATTATTTTCTCCTTTTCCACTATGAAAATATACCAATATTTTTACTTGTTGATGAAACTGCAAAATCTAATTTATTATCTTTATGCAAATTCGCCACTGTACTATTATTCACAGTTACTCCAACATGAAATTCAAGCGAATCAGTAGGTATTGGAATTGCATTAAATATTAAGTGTTTCCTTATAATTTTTTAAATTTTTTTAATACATGCTTCCTTTAAAGTGATCATTGCATACTATACAATTTGCATATAGTGTCGAGTAATTACAATCAGTTTTTTTTTTCTTATATGCTTTTATCCATGTTTTACATCTTAATAAATTTTAACAAGATATATAAATCAAATAACAAAATATTTTTCGTATTAAACAAACCGGTCTATATCCTTTAGAAAACGAAAAAAAAACCAATCCTTATTGAGATCGTAATAATTTTTGCAGTTTTTCATCGAGCAATAAATTCCAATCTTACAGTTTGGAATTTTTTTATCGTCATTAAATCTGAGAATATGATAAAAATTGTATTATTGTAATAAAAACAAGCTACATTAATACCTTTATAGCAAATTAAAATAAGTATAGTAAATAAACGTAAATAACTTTATTTTTCACAAAATCTAACACCAAAATTATAACTAATATTTACAACGCAATTCAAAAGAATCATTTTAGACATGTTTATTCGTTTTGCAGCCCATACGTACATATATTTAAGTATAAAATTATTAATTATATTTACATTCATAAAGTGACAACTTTTGTTAATTTAAAAGTTAAATATTCAACTGTATTTAATTTCATGCTACACAACCAACCTTAAACAACTTAAATAACTCTCTAAAGAATAATGCAGGTTGTTTCGATGCTTGTGACTATTGGTAGTTGGACAAGAGTGTGTTTTAAACAGCGTTTGTGTATATAGCTGTTCTACTTCCAAATGAGTTTCGATTGGTTCCGTAAATTGTGTTCATGGACATGTTTGGGTCGGCGATTGATGGGTCCAGGTGTGTTTTGCGCACGCAAACTATAACGACATATACTCGGTGGAATAGTTAAGCCAGTTCCTTCTTTTTTGATGCAAGGGAGCACCCTAACAAGACCCTATTGACAATTTAGGTAAACCAGGCAGCGATAGCTTTTACTACCAGTGAAGTGATAACTTAAGATATTTCTAAGGTGAATGAATGAAGATCTTTGGAATCTGAAACTGTTGTAGTTATTTTAATATTTTTCTAAATTTCATGGTTTAGTACTTTCAAAGTTTTATTTTATTTTTGCGCAGACCCGTTTGTGTATTAGGGCGGTCATTTGTATTAGATTGTTGGGCAGAAGAACGAGCAGTAGACAAGAAAAGTTCATCGGTGTTTGTTGCTGAAGTCGAGGACGTATATGATAAGGGTTTCGATGCTTTATTGCGATTTTTCTTATTTTTCTTGATTAAATGAAGCCTGGATGGTACTGCAATTGTAAATGATGGAGAAGAAACAACTTCTGCACAAGACTCTTGATCTTTAGGCGAGATTGCTTTTGAGTGTGATGCTACTCGCGGGCAGTTATAGCTATTAAATGATTTTCTCTTTAGGCTATTTTGTGAGATTGTCTAGTTGTAATGACAACCTATATAATTTGAAGTGTACTTTTAGTGGCAATTAGCACATTGAGGTTTATTGCAGGTGGATAGTCTACTGGAGTATTTTGAGCTGAAATGTTTGTCATTACATCTCACGCATCGTGGCTGGACTTTACAAACTGCCCTCGAGTGGCAAAAATCTTGGCAATTGGCCCATTGTAATAATCCTTGCCGAGTTTAGTGAGCTTCCTGAAATAGTCAAATTAGATACTATTAGCCTCCTTTATAGATCTTAGAATTGTGATCCATTTTTCAATAAATTTAAAGAAGATCGATAGAGGGGATCTGTTTTTTTAACTACAGCTGAGACCGTATTGACAGTGTCTATTTCAGAAGCCGTTTGGTGAGTTGATCATTTTAATTATTTCCCGCTGAGAATCTCAAACTGTTTGGCTTGATTTAAATTGAAGTAGATTCAGCAGCTTTTTTCTGCGTTTGTTGATCCTGCTGATTACTGTAGTGAAGTCATCACTAGAGTATTCTTCCGCAGAAGATGATGAAGGTATGAATGTATTCTTGGCATTTAAATTGTCAAGAATTGGGTCGACGTCTTCGGCAGGGGTTGATAGGCTACATTCAAGTACCGTTAGTTCGTTTTCTTACTTTTTGATTAATTCGAGCATGTTAACGAATAAGAATTTAAGTTGGTCAATGGACATTTGTTCCATTATGCTTGATTAGCTGACGTCTATAATCGTCTGGATTAAACTGTACATAGTGACATTTACACAAGTAGAAGAGACTTCAAGCAGATAAATATCAGAGTTAAATATTGGAAAGCAGTGAGAGCGAGATGCAATATAGAAAGTGTCGCGCATACGCAAAAATTTGCGCATGCTCATACAAGCAACGATTAGTCTGCTCCAATATCAGTTGCGAATGCGTAAAATATTAAATTATTTAGCAAACACACCCGTCTGCAAAAGAAAAAAACTGAGAGGACAATCGCGCATGTGCACATTAACGCAATTGGAATAAGAATACAAGAAGTAGTGCATTGTACAAGAAACGATTTTGACGGCGCAGCAGATAGACTGCAAATGATTTATGAGTGATTACACTCAAGCTAACATTTGTTTTTATATTACGATTGATAGTAAAATGTGAACTGTTTGCTTATAAACTTCTGCAATCGTTAAGGCACACTTTATTAAATGCAGAGCCGTAGCGTGATATTATAGTGCCCGGTGCGAAAGGATAAAAAATTTGTCTTTTTGCACTTTTATCTTTCGGCGCCTTTCTCATTCGGCGCTTGGTGCCGGGGCACCGCCCACGCTACGGCTCTGATTAAATGATTTATATTTTTACCAAAACTCACGCAGTACACTCATATTCTAATAAACCAAGTAAAATTAAGTATTCCAATATAGGCGTTTCTAACTAACTTCAGTACTTCAGTACTTTTCTGCATTTTTGTGCTACATACTTTATTTGCTCATCATTTTGTAAGCTCTTTGTTCAATTACAATTTATAGAAAGAACTGATAAATGATTTAGTCGATAGTTCGACATTGTTTTCCTACATTTGTTTTCTATATACGATATCTGTTTCACAGCTTGTGATTTGCAACATTAAAAATATCGTTAAGATGGTATAGCAATTTGTAAAAACATCAACACGTTGCCTTTTCATAAAAGAGCATAAAAATGTCACTGCAAAAGATGTTTGACTCTGGCTTACACTTTAGTAAGGAAAATTTGAATTAAGTGTTCGTCTAGGTTATCTGTATGTTAATCAATAATATTATGTACACTTTCCAGATCTTTGTGTTCCATATTTATATTCTTACAAAAATATTTGTATCAGGATTTTTTTCTGCATATCTCATAGAATTTTCTTCTTTTATCCATCCATCCATAAACAGCTTATCCCAACGCAATGTCTAGCCTGCCTCTTTTAAATTTTTCTACACTAAATAATTAGAATATATCTGTAGACTAATCTGAAAATTTTAAAGTAATGGGTCTCGTTTTTATGTCACAGTAGTCTGTTTCCACACAAGTATTTACTTTTTTAGCTTTTACTTCGTATTCCTTTCGTTTCTGATCTTATATCCTTTACAAATATCTAAACCAGGGCTCTGTATATTTTATTAACAAAATTAAATCTCTCCAAAATTTCTTCCCAAAAAATAATCAAAATTGCAGTTTCAAATTTCGCTAGTTTATTAAATAAATTTTGTACCCCATTTCGAAAATTAAATTTTTCATTATCATTTTCGATGAAAATTTGCATAATGTCGTCATTTTTATATTTTAAATCTTTGACAGCATCATAGTGACAAGACCATCTGCTATGGCTTTAACATTTTAACGTAAATTTTAGTTTTGTTTTAAGATTAAACCATTCCCACCTATGTGTCGGAGCATAAAAAAAAATTTTACATAAATTACACTACTCCAATTAAATTTACAAATTCGTTTAGGACCTTCATGGATTCTTTACCAACTGGGTTAAAGGTATGCGGAGACGGCACAAAATCTGCGAATTTATTTTTTGTTTTAGCAGTGCGTAGACATTATTGCGGATTCTGGCCATTTAAGTAGCGTTGTCATATGACTGTCCTCTAAAATTTTTTAGTAGTAGTCCATTTGTTTTTAAAAAGTCTTGTAGAATATTAAATAAATGTAAGCCAGTTTAACTACTGATTTGAATGAACGATGCACATCATTCAAATACTTTTTCTCGGAAACATTATCGTAATACAATAACTAAATAGTCATTGTGAGACAGATAACCTGTTTATTTGATACAATATTTACGGTTTTGATCGCAGTTTACGTTGTTCAATATGTTTACGAATGAATGGTTCGAACTCTGCCAATAGCTCCAGAGAATTCATAAAATTACAATTATGTGGTGAACCAAATACTTCCTAGGCACCTCTAAATAGTAAGCCTCTCATTCTCAAAAATTTTACAATTGCAATACCTTGTTTTAAGAGATTGTAATAATATTGTAACGGTTATTTATTTCAACGATGATAAATAATAAGAATAAATATGTTTATAAATATAGTTTATTAATAAGTAGAAAATATAAAAATAAGTAAATAATAAAATAATAATAATATATTAATAA
>NEEE01005458.1:16151-34418 GCA_002278615.1 Pogonus chalceus | reverse complement strand
ATATATATAGATATATATATATATATATATATATATATATATATATATATATATATATATATATATATATATATATATATAAGAATATAATATTCTGTAACAAGTTTGGAATTAAACATATTAGCTTGAGTGGTAAAATTGATTGATGTTACGGTTACAAAAGAACAGATATGTATTTTAATATATTTTTAAACCTATTAGATGTCATCACGTGTGGTTATTCTAACACTAGTGAAAGAATAATTGCATTTCGTACATTAACAGCAAAAATAACCATTCTATAATTAAAATTTGTAAGAAAATAATAAATTTTTTTGTAATAGATGCTTTTGAATTGTTTAAATTTAAATTATTTTTTTCTTTGTTACAATGCTGAAGATCTAATTAGGATTGAAATGTTAGCGTTCTAGAATAAACTTTGTTATTTTATTATTCACATACAACTGCTTATACAAATTTAGAAGAACAATTGTTGTAGATAAATTTGGGTTAAATAAACCACATTATTCTTTAATGTCCTGATTCATTTAATTAACAAAGAATTAAAACAAATATATCTTATAAAAAATTAATAATATGCAGAATTCTATTGAATAAATTCCTTACGGGACAATTTAATAAATTTTACGAACAATACAAGAAATTCTTAAAACATTGGTCAGCAAGTATAAATATAAAAAAAAGTTCGATGAATTTGGAAACTCAATAGTATTTAAAGAACGAGAGAACCACGCAGAGAACGGTTCTGTTTACCTACAATGACCCGGTTTACAAATAAGTGAATCTGAATGATGATGACATAGCCTTACGTTATTGCTGTACCATGCTGCGTGTATTTTGTTTCTGTGTAAAACAAAAACTTAAATGTTCATATTTTCAGGTGTTTTCATATCTAATGATGCTTTCTACGTTTTATTATAAAAACTGTGTAAACAAAAATGTTATATTTTGCCGGAAAAAAAGCTTTTTATTGCGTTTACTATTCGCGTAATTTATTTTGTATTTTAATATTTGCGGAACTACAATTTTCAAATATTTGTTTCATGTTTGATATTTTGTTTTGTTTACGAATTGTTTTTATGGTGCTAAATTCTAAATGTATTAATTTTTTTTTCAGATAATTGTAAAATTTACTTTATTATTTAATTGTTTTTAATTTATTGAATTATTTTTCTAAAATAAAGACTAGTTAAGATAAAACGTAAGATTTTGTGATAAACAATTGCAGTTATGTTTCTAAAACAGCAGTTATTAAGGTTACTGTGATAAAATTTAAAACAAACGACGAATTTTATATGTTTACTACTTAAATTATTTTAATAGTTTAAGCTTCAAGCAGTCGCGTGGGGTTAAATCGACTGCATTTAATAAATTTTCAGTCGTTTTATCGTTCATTATCATTCTTTATCTTTATTATAAGTTTATTATGAACACAGGTAACTATATTCCAGCATTTTCAATGCGTCATGAGGCGCATAGATAGCTTTTGTTCCAGGAGCAACGGAGGCGTCGAATAGATTACGCGAAAACGCGCGCCTGTTTTATCTTACCAAACTTTTTTATTTTATTTTAAGAATTAATAAGATTTGTGCCACTAAATTGTTTTCATATCTAAAAATAATATGTCTATGTATAATTAAATCTAAAATGAAGAGATAATTGCTGTATTTCTTAATACTTAAACTTGCCAAATTTTAATTTTATTTTAGTATTAAATTAAAAAAACAATTTTTGTTATATAGTTTCCAAATTGAAAGATAATGTGTCTAGATATAAGAAATAAACAAATAGTTTTTTTTTTAATTATTCGGTTTCTAAATCCCTGAAATATTCAAAAGGTTTTGAAGGCTACGCGCGACCGGTGCCGATTCAAATGGTTGCGCGATTAAATAATTATATATTAATTAAAATTTTTAATATTGTGAAAGGATAATATGAGTTTAAATTCAATACAGATATTTACTTTACCGTTATTATAAATAAAAAAATATAAATATAAATTGAAAAGTATATGAAAGCAGTAAAAAACCTCTTTCCATTTTTTACCCTTATTTGAACAAAAGAGATAGTTTATGCTTAACACAACCTATCAATATATCAACTTTTGTTTGATTGAAATCTTGTTTATCATAGACATCTAGATTATTCTACATTGTGACAACAATAGCATTGTTTCATATAATCATAGTTCATATTTTGCATTAATAGTTAATATTTTACAATTTGTTTATTCTACTGCAAAATTAGCAACACGAGTTGCAGTCCAGTCACGATGGCAGTTGAAAGCCGGCGAATAATTTAACAATATTGTATGAAAACATGAAAACAGAAATGTAATCAATAATGCTATTAAAATTCCGAACATGTCAATATTATTGAAATAATAATATAGCTATAAATTTGTCCACAATATACTATGTATATTAACATACAATGCAAATATTTGCATTTTTATATTTGTTATTACAGTCAATTGATTTTTATGAAAACCTGAAATGATTTGTAATATTTTCAATTATTTTATTGCCTTTTCATTTGAAAATTATAAATTTGATTATAAAATAAGTTTGTTGATATTGATTTTTTTATCATTTATAAATTAAAATTAATGTATTTTTATCTGTTATATTTTCTTTCGAAAACTTCATTACAGCTTATAAGATTTTTTTGTATCTTATTAGATTAAATGCTTATTTATTCTGAGATAAATCTGTTTTTAATAAAATGATTAATTCGGATTATTTATAGTGCGTTCATATTTCTTCAAGTTCTGACCGAGATGGGACAAAAAAAATTAGATTATTACACCATATATTTCAGTATTAAAAAAAATTATTACCACTATTAGCAACAGTGGAGTAAGAGAGAAAGAGAGGAGAGGAAAAAAAATTATAAGACAGTTTTAGAATTAATGAATTTTTTAAAGGTATAACTCGATTTTTGTGTCCCGAAAGAATTTGCCGGAACTCCGGAAAATTGCCCTAATCTCTAATTATATTTATTATTTTTGAACAATAGAAATTAATTGTGTTTTATTAATTAAAAAAATTAATTATATTAAATTTTTAAAGTAATTTATCTATATCGCTTAGATTTCTTAAATATTTTCCGCAATTAATGTAGCATAAAATTTTAAAATTATTTTATAAATTGCAATACTTAAAAGAATTAACATATTTTTAAAATAAATTATCTCATTTTAAAATAATAACTTTAATGTCAATTTTTAAATGTTATATTAATTAATGAAAAATATATTTCATATATGAATAATTCCAAAATTTAACGATATTTTACAAATGGAAAACATTAATAATACATATAAAGTTTAATTATAATACATTTGGACAGTTTTATTATAATTGGACGGAGAAATAAAATAATTAAAATGAATTTAATGCCACATAAAATACAAATCCGTGAAAGCAAAATAAATAATATGTAAACTATAAAATACACGATTTCATTCATCGAACACTAAATGTCTGCGATTTCATTGACTTCTTTTCGCTTTTTTGTGCCGATGACAAATTTCATTGATTTAAAAGTGACCGCGGATAAGCAGTATTTGTGAAAGCACTACATTTAGGATCAGATTAAAACATTTTTCAATTCAACAAAAATAAAAAAACTTGAATAAACACTGTCACTTTTCTTGAAATATTTATGTTAGAAAAAAATCACAAGTGAATACTTTCTATTTTAAATGATAGTTTACATCCTAGACATAATATTATGATCTTTTTATATATAATAATAATGCAGTGTTAGAATTGAAATTAACACCAGAAATAAAACATTCTGAGGTAAATTAACGTTGCAACATGCAATGTACTTAACCAAATGGAACATTGTGTGAGTAAATGCACAACAGGTTACAACAAGTAGAGTATTAAAACATGGTTTCGTTTAATTATCGTAAAGTTAAAGGTTTAATGTGCCAATATCATTTATGCGGGATATGTTGTTCTTCCGGCATAAAAAAATAAACATTTAAACATTATAAAATTTTGATAACAATGAAATATGCCTTACTTATTTTTATCTAAATGTCACATGACCTATTGGTCCATAAATATATAAAATATAAATAAATTGAAAAATATAAATACCTGATGCAGATTTTGATTGTTTGATGAATCTGAAATCAAAAAGAAAAATAATTACAACAAATGCAACAAAACAGAATCCAACATATGGTTATCACATAGCATGCTTTGCATTTTAAATCGGCAACGAATTTAAAATTATTACAAGTACAGTTTTAATTAAAAATATCTGTTACAATGATTTGATTTGATATATCCTTTTATATATTCTACTATTTTTTATGTTTCAAGTTGTTTTGTTATTGCTGATTCGCCATTTTTTTTAAATGTTTTAATATTTTAGTATCATATTTCAGTAAAATATTTTTAGCTATTTCATGAAAATTTTGACTTATTTAGAAGATAACAAACATAACTGAAATATCAAATTGAACCAACTAATTTTGTTTCTAATTCGTGGGGATGTTAATTTCGACATATTATATTTTAGACAATGTATATATGCAGGGCAGTAACTAGTTTTTTTTTTGTCCTGAGAAAGACTTTTAAATTGACCGCACTCCCCCCCTTAATAAAAAAAGGTCCTGTTCTAACATATTTTTTTAAGTTTGGTAACAGTTTTAATAAATAAACACAAAATAATTATTCTTTCAATTGTGTCTACCCCTAATTTTAATTTCATTTTATATTTATAAAAAAATTGAGAGGCTTTTCTGGACCTCCTTTCGATCTGGGCCCTAGGCAAATGCTTCTGTTGCCTCTGCCTAGTTACGCTCCTGCATATGGCTCTATTTATATTTAATAACATTGGTGAAGTATCAATAAAATTAAATTATTTTAGAGTAATCTAAAAAATGTAAGACAGGTTAAAGTTATAATTTCGATTCCAAATAGGTTCTAGAAAGATATAAAAGTGTGAGAAAATTTTGTGAGTATAACTTGAAGCCATCAATATTTTGTTCTGCCCAAATGAGATGCAACAAAACACAGCTTATATACGTTGCATTAAAGTTGTGTGCATCCTGTGCGTCCATCGTCCAAGGGTGTTTGAAACAAAAGCGAAAGGCGGTCACTGGGTCAGTGCACGCTGTCCAGCGAGCAAGACAAGCAGATCCGGCTCGGACAGGCAGGAGTAAGAGCGCACTATGCCACTATGGTAACCTCTGCGGAGAGTTCACTGTCAAAGTCAACTAGTCAGCAATCAGCAGCATTTCTGTGGTCTGCATTACTTTCCCGTGCGGTCACGCCGCGGAGAAAGTTAAACAAACCACGCCGTGTGCCGTGTTTGCGGATGTCATCCGATTACCGATGCGCGAACGTCTTATGCCCAGCAGAAATCCGCCAAACGACCACGCAGTGCATACCAACGAAATCGACCAACGCACCCACCTATCATCCACACACCATTAGAAGATACACGCGGCTCAGCTTCGGTTTCTTTGATCAAACATGTTTTCTGGCAGTGGCGGAACCAATTGGTTATTCACGGAAATTCTTACCCTAATTTTCTTTCATGAATCAACTCTTCAATACATTCCATTATAACTTCTTATAACCATACATATACCAATACAAACATCTTTCAAATCAATTTTATCTCAAAACACAAATATTGATTGAAGGAAAATACATAATTATTGTACTTCAGAAATATCTTGAGCGTTATATATTAAACTGATTGCTTAATACAATCTTCAAGATACTGAATTATTCAGTAATAAACGTACTTTAATGAAACCCCAGGCAATGAAAGCCAAACGGGTCCAAACAGGAGACACTGATGCTCAAAACACATTTCCTTCACGTCCGATTCATTGATTTGGAAAACGAATCCAACTCCATGTATTTAGTAATGAATGAACGTATATTTATGTTACTGAAGCGTTAATTTAGATAAATATTTTTAGAATATTGATAATTTTTCCCTTTCAAGTTACATTAATTATAAATTATGCAGATTTTATTTCATTAACTTTATTTGCGTCAACATTTGCTCAATATGGCCAAATTATCTCATTTGACCACTTTCCTACGTCGATCATATGCATAACATATTCATAGTACATATATAGAAATCGCTGCATATATTTATATTGAGTTTCTCATATATAGTAAAGTTGAAGATTTTATTCCAGGTTTCAGTTTCTTGCAAATATCTCGGAATAATGAAAGAAATAATTAAGAAATTAAGCTGAAACTTTAAATAAGCACGAATCATAAGGTGTTCATTTAATACCCGTATTTTTTTAAAATTACCCAAAACTATAGAATTTTGAGATATTTAGTTTTTGGCAAATATCTCGGAAAATATGCACATTGTGAAGTTGAAACTTGTAATAAATACAAATCATATGGTTCCCTATTAATTTCAGCACTATATTTTAAATAGTTTTTTTAAGTAATTATTTTTTTTTTAAGAAAATAGTATTGTATACTTCAAGGATTTTTTTTCAATTATTGATCAAATATTTTAAGAAATATGCAAGTTATGAACCTGAAACTTCGAATAAGCACAATCAAAATATGGTATCAATTTTCCTACTATTTTTCAAAATTGCCAAAAAATGGCCGATTAGCTATTTGAAATACATAAAAATTAATAAATATTTATTCAACAGTATTTTGTTTTCAATTTAGTTAGTAAATTCCATGTAGTTCTGTTTAAAAATTTTGCTTATAAATAATTTTATATATTTTCCACCTATTAAATAATTAAAATAGAAATTCTTTGTTGTTTGATTTACAACAGAATATTACTAAATTGCTATATATAATAGTTTTGCTCAGTTAAAGACTATAATAATCCTATTATTATAATAATTATTGATTTATCGTGTTTAAGTTATTACACTTTATTTATAGCAATATTTTAAATATATGCTTTGTATCTCATACATCTTGGCGTACGCTAATTGATTAGTAAAATATTAGCTTTTCTTGTACTTTCTTATTTGTTCAATTAAAGAAATACTTTCTTTTTTTAAGTTTAAGTATTCTCAAAAAGTTCTTTGTATGAATATCATTAAATAAACTACATTTTATTGCATCAAAATAAAAATTGTTAAGACCTACTTATGTCATGTTTTGTATGAAATATATTTTAATATGAAAATTTAAATTTTCTCAAATGGTTATGGTTTGATAATTTAAAATAATATGGTAGAAACTGAAATAAATTCTTTGATGAAGTAGAACAGTATTTATGAATGATTTAAAAATGAACCACTTTCAAATATTTCATCAGCCGCCACTGTAATATTTAACTTGCCCTTACACGATTGGTCACATCGAGAGTGGTCATCGGGCTGGTTTTTTACCCAATCCCTTGCGGCTCACACGTCTTGAACTTCCTTTAAGCTGTGATGCACCGCACCTTCAAGATTCTCTCTCAATCATATTTATCTACGTACACGCGCGTGTACACACACGAAATACAACTATACAGATGGTTGTTCTGTCCTATTTTCCAATAAAATTAGGTGCCAACTTCTTCGTATAGTAACGATGAACTTTCTGGTAATAAAAGACTAGAATTCTTTTTATTGTTATCTATTGGGAACGGATGCATTACATGTTGTTACGTTGTCTAGTGTTGGAGACATTGACGCGTGGGTAAGAAACATAAATTTCAAACGATTATGATGAATGCAACACTAAATGCACTTGGACCACTCAACCACGGAAAATTGAACTTGTTATTTTGTTTAGCAACTATCTAGGGTGATGTGATGTGTTCACATCACATGATTATCTAGTTCACAGGGTAATAGTTCTCATTTTGAATGCGTTTATTGTTATCTTACAACCTTTGATAAATACATTTATTTACCGTTTATATTATTCTTTAAGGTTTTAACTTCGAAACTTACTATCTTCTTCAATTCTTCACTTCATATTACTTTATTATAACTATTATCGTAAAAAAGAATTTTTTCGTGAGTGTATATAATATTTTAAAATGCATTTTGTACTTAAAACTCAAAAGTATATTTAAGAAATTGTTTATAAACATATTTTTTTCAAAACCCAATATTTGTGTAAGCACATAATATTATATTTAGTAGCACAGATGTAATACACTAGCCTCACGTACTCATCGCTCTGGTTTCAATCAAAGATCGATAAAGGAAATTAAGTATATTTCCTGATTAAACAAATAACTTCCAGAATTTAACCTTATTAAATATGAACAAAGTCATAATTATTAAATTATTAAACAAATTACAATTTTTAAATTAAAATTACAAACATAATTTTAAATATGTCTTAATTTATCATTTTAATTAAACGCTAACAGCAACTATCCCATAAATTGCGACTTTCTTCTAATTTAAACTTAAGCACATTTCTTTAAAATATAAAAAAAAAAACATGTGTGATAACTAAAAAAAAAAAATGTTTCTTTTTTGAACCCGTAAATCATAAAGACACATATGTTCACTTGTTTGATCTTGACATTGAATGTGTAGCATTAACTGTATAAGATGTTTTATTGAATATTTTCGTAAGAGATTAAATTTTGAACGTAATGTTAGATTTTTTTATGTTAATTATTGTGATTAATAATAGGGTATTTATAAATTTCTGCACTATTTAGTTAAACTTGTAATCAAATGATGTATTACTTTTTTAATGGTTTTTTATACGGAATGTGTAATTATAGTAACAACCCTATATTATTTAAACTTTGAGTGTTTCGTTTAGAATTTGAAGATAGTATTTGAAATTTTTGTTTCATATAATATGTAAGTCAAGGATTTTGGGGCAAGGGCGTTGTGAGATGCATCCATACCCATACAAGTAGATGCATGTACATACATGTACATACAGGTGTATGTGTCTACAGTTGAACTGACCGACATCGAAGGAGGGGATAAAATACTCGATCCGAAAAGAAATTCCAGAGGAGGGACCTACCTTCAGTATACTAGTATATATAGAAACTCGTGCAAGTGAATCCGTATCAGTTATCCGTCACATCGTGCACAACCTAACATGTATCACAAGTGTGTAATCGTACTCTTCGCCGTGGTGGCGGTGACAACCGCGCGCTCAACCACTTCGAGTCAATCAAACGCGATTCCTCAAGAACAAACCGGCCGTTCAGATGATTCAAGTACCTCATTCATCAGTGATCTACGCTTTATGCATAAAATGTATCAAGAGTGCTCGTCCAGCGATTTATCAACCTGTCTCAAATTGAAATTGGTGACAGCAATGGACCGCGCCGCTCGCACCTACCCCAACGTACAAATTTTGGATGGCGTTACATTTGTTCGCGACGCTGAACAACCCGCTGCACCATCCCCAGTACCGTCCGAAGCGGAGATTGAGGCCAGCCTGCCGCGCGCCCTTAACGACCGTGAAGATGCCCTTAACTCACTCATCGTTGATAAAATCGTTGATTTCTTCTCCACGCACACTTTACAGGTACAGTTATATAATTCACATAACAATATACTCTTAAATTCGTGTTAATACAACAAACAAAATGACATATGTTTGATGTTCAATGTCTCGACGTTTCAACAACAGTTACCATTATCTCTAATTGTGTATGTCTGTTGTGTACAGGTAAAACTGCCTACAGCTGCTGATTTACAGCGGTCATTCTCCGGTGAAGAGCGTGCCAAGAGGAAGAAGATGTCTGGATTATTGTTGATCCCACTTTTACTTGGTGGAACTTTAATCCCTCTTTTCTTAGGAGGTTTAGCTCTTTTGGCCGGTAAAGCCCTCATCATTTCCAAATTGGCTCTTGTTTTGGCTGCCATCATTGGCCTCAAGAAACTCCTTGGAGGTGGTGGACACGGTCACGGCCACGAAGAAGTTGTTGTCGCATCACCAAGTCACGGTAGCTCCGGTTGGGGACGATCGTACGACAAGGAACAAGCTCAGAATTTGGCATATAGTGCGTATGCACCAAAAACAACGACACGATAATTTAAAAAAAATATTTGATTCTATTATTTATTTTTCTCTCTTCTACCTGATATTTTAATTATTATAATATTATATTTTATTTAAATATTGTTTAATTATTTAATTCTATTTAAACATCGAGAAATAAAAGACTTTTTTATAAAAAAGAATAAATGATTTTTAATTTATTTCCTCATGATATAACAAAATTATAATCGCGTTTGAAAAATTAAAACAAAAAAAGGACCTCACTTTCTTATTGATGCATTTCATTTGGTCCATTAAGTATTAGATAATAGTATTCGATATGATCATCTCAGCCGTGAATTTACTTTCACGCCTTATAAAATGATGAACAAAGAAAGCGAATTTCGTTCTAACGAAAAATAATACAAAACGAAACGAAAAAAGTTAAAACATTGTTTGATAATCGAATAAGAGTTGAGATCGAAATTAGATTTATTTGATAATTTGTAGGCCGGTTTAAAGAATGTAAACCAGAGCGATGACCTGGTTAAAATCGATGATCTCTTGGAAACCATAACATATGTGGTATTTACCATAACCTGCCCAGATGTCGTTTGAAAGAAAAAAAGGTGTCACCGGTTACTTGGTTGTCCGTAATCCTATCGGCATTCAACAACGGAAGACACGGCCAAATACTCTATAACCACGTAACCACGGCTACTAGTGGCCATTAGATGTGTAAACAATAGATGCATAGATGCTTTAGACCATTTAGACATCAGATCACGCATACTGATCTATATTTTTGTAATATGAAATACGTGGCCTACATATCAAATGGATAAGAATATACAGGTACATGCAAGTAGGCATAGTTTGTATTATTATTCAAACCTACTAGCTTACATGATTCGTGACAAAGCATATGAAAGAATTATTTACTTGTTCATTTTTTAACTTTTAAATTGGTTTCTTTCAACTACAATACGTTTATTTACATATTAAATTTAAATTATGTTCATATTTTATTCATTACAATCAAAAAATATTTCCATTAAATACGTAGCTAGATAATTATTTTAATTCATATATAAATAAATCTTCTTACTTATTATTAATTACAAAATATTACATTGTTTATTTATAATTACAATTTTCCTTTCAAATTCGTTCATTTAATTTGATTTATTTACGTTTCTTTACGATGAATACTTTTTTTTTTATATTTAAGAAAAATATCTTACCATCACAACAAAAAAATAATTTACTACAAAAAAACTCACTGTAATTTAATATTTAAATGATACGTGAAGTTTTAAAAATATTTTAATATTCTTATAATTTTAAAGGTGATAAAACAAGGAAAATTATTATCTTAATACAAGAAGTCCCAAAAAGGTCGAAGTATTTTCGAAGTTTGGAAATGTTTCAATCGTAAAATTTTATCGTTAAAGATGGTCTGTTGGTTTTAATTCTTGCAAAAGCTGAATTTTTTAAGGTTTAAGATGCAAATCTTCCCTTATAATATATTTCGAACGTTTAATTCTTGACCTTTTTGGGACACCTGTAGTTCTAAATCTATGTTTTTTTTCTTTTTTTCAAAATATTAATTTAAATTTGACTTATTACTTAAAAGTAATTAAAATTTAATTAAACAATAAATAATTTATTCAAATGACATAGTTTTTAAAACGTTGACCTATTTTAATAATTAATTTTTTTCCAATGTTTCATGCAAATTTCTTTTAATTTTGTTTAAAATAATGTTTAAAAAATAAAATAATTCAACAATGTCGATGTTTGAATAATAAATGACGCACAACAGTAAAAAAAAATTTACATTATATTAGATTATATTTGAAATCAAAACAAAGTAAATTCGCATAAAAATCTAAAATAAAAGTTAGTAAGTAAGTAAGAAACGTTGCTTTTGAATAAGTTAAAATGTAAAATCAGTTTGTTGAATAATCAAGAGTAACCGTTGTTTTCCACACCGCTATTTATTAATTCCGCACAAGGTCTGGCGCGAGCCGTGCTTATGTACGTACTGTAATTGCAACGGGCAACTGCACAGAATTCTTAAAGTACATATACACAGTACACTATTGTTGATATATATTGTGTTATTAAACGTTGAAGAAGGTGTCACGCATACTAATTACACCTCCACTGATTACTACGTATTAGTTGAATATTTCTACTTTTATGTTTACGCGACATTCGAATGATTTACTTGTTTTTACACCTCATTTTTACGCCGCTGTGTCCGCGATGTAATGTTGTTTGTAAACTGTAAATCTTAAATACCTACTATTCGAGTTTCTGTTCTGTTAAATTGGTGTCCATTAAATGGTACACAATTTATGAAAAAATAAATAAATAAAATAGAAATTATAACGGTATTCAAAGAAAAAATATAAGTACTTTGTGTACTAAAATAAACATTTCTATATGAGCTTTCATTTATATTAAATATAACTACGACAAATAAAAAACTAAACATTCATATTCATAAATCTTTTAAATTAATCTTAAGATTAACATTAAGTATTAAGATAATTTATCTTAATGTTTTCATTATAAAAATTAATTAAAACTATTTTTTGTTTAGCCAAACAATGACACCATTTTGGGTTTATGGATAATTCAAAAGAAAATAATGTAAATTGATTAGAATTTAGGTTTATTTCAATGTCATGCTTATAGCGGTATTAAGAACTATTTTTACATTGTTATTATTATCGAAAAACAATGAAAAACTAACAAATTTGAGGTTAAGTTTTGGTCTATATCGTGATATTTTGTTTTATCCTTTAAAACGAATTTAACTGTAAAAATTCGTTATAAATATAAATGCACTATGAAACATTATTTATTATTTAATTGAAAATGTACGAAAGTGCAACAAAGTAAATATTTTTAAATAAATTTGGATAAATTTTATTTTCTTATTTATTAAAAATAATTTCATATGGATTCTCCTGTGATAAGAGTATAATTATAGTTTGAAATAATATTTTATATCAATTCAATATCTTTCATTATATTTGTAAATAATGCTTCGTTGACTAGCTGTATATAGAAATCGTTAAAAAAAAATTAAATGATTTTTCCCGAAAATGAGACTTTAAAAGATCAGTTTTTTGACTCCAAGTTATACCCTGATTTTTATAAATTCGGTAGAGATTTTTTTTGAGAATTCATATAGTCGCTTGAAAGTTTTTTTAGAAATATACATTGTATTTTTAACCGCAGTATAAAATTTAATCATAATACTCACAAAAAATAAACCAGGTTACCAAAAATCACGTATATCTTAAAAATTTAAAATTTGTGCCAAGAAAATAAAGATAAAATTTAAGTACAAGTAGTTTCTTTAATTGAATTAATTTACTAAATAAAGTTACGAAGAATAAAAGTGATATTACAAAAGGAAAAATAATCTGTTTCCCAGACGAAGTAGATTTTTTTACAAAATATACTTTCTCTTATATATACCATTTAGAAGATTACTTCAGCATACATATGTATATAATAATGTAAATATAAGTTAGTAAACATGTCTTCGTAGAAGAAGTCAAGGTCAAAACTGTTACAACATAAGAAGTTGCATCAAGATATATGTATTTTCATTTGTTTGATTATTGCAGAAGTTAAGTATACTTCAATATAAATACATATATGCATATGAGTTATAAGTAAATGAAATTGAAATTGAAAATGTACAATATTAACTTGTCATTTGATACATCGTTAAATTGTCATAACAAAAGTTATTAATTTTAAAAGGAAAAACTATAAAAATTCAAAACTAAATTTATAATAAACGAATGAAAATTTTTATAAGCTAAAATTATCCTTTTTTCCACAAATTAATTAAACCATACCAGAGAAAAATATATTCTTGTTTAATCCTCTCAGGAATATAATCTCGTTTACTTCATATATATTTAGGACATATTGGACGAAATTTTATCTGTCTGCCTTTGAAATACCAAATATGCTCCAGAGAATATACTTTGTTAGGGAAAATGCTACAATATATTATACGCCTATGTTTATTAAAATTTTAATTTGGTGTTTTACTTATTACATATTTGGTTTAATATAAGATTATTATTATTGCAATTCTATGTAGATAATTTATATTAAATTAGTATAAGAAATTTCTCANTTAAATAAGTATAAGAAATTTCTCATTTAAAAAAAAATAATAAATTAGTCATAGGTATTTATTAAATTTTTATTCGTAAAAATAACAATTAATACAAAACAAAAATTAAAATTCTGTTGCTTTGTTTAATAATCTGTTTGAATTTTATTTTATTAAACATTTAATTGATAGTCTTTTTTTATTTATTTATTTTTATTTGATCATGTATTTTAAGTGGCTTAAAATTAAGTATTAAAATATAACCTTACGCCTTAATTTGATGTATTGATCTTAAAAACTTTATAAAAAAAAATATATTTGCTACTTTTTTTTTATAAACAAATATAATTCATAGAGATTTAGAAAATGAAAGTTTCTTAACCAATAATTTGAAATATATATCAATAAAGCTCTTAGGTATTCAAAGTCTAATTCAGAAATAAATTTTCATAATTTATATCAACTAAAGTAAATTATTAAGATGAAAATAAGAATATATGACATATAATATAATTCTCAAATAATACGTGAACATATTGAAATATATAAACTTCCAAATAGTTTTACAGAAAAAGAAAAGGAGTTTTGAAATATTTAAACCAAAAAAATAATAATTGGATACATTTGTGACAAAAAATAAAGTATTAAAATATGTAGGGTAGAATTTTTTTATGTATTATTAATATTTTATGATTTTATAGTATTTGACAGTATGTCAAGATTTTATATGTTCAAAAATCAAAAATTCATCTCGCAATAAATAAATTTAAAACCTAATTCAACACATATCGTTTCGAATCAATGTCTAAAAATGAAAATTAGAAAATTACCAATATCCACCAACAAATAATTCCTTGCATTTACAAATTTTCAAGTCCACGTGTCAATCCGATAGGTACGTTATCGCCTGTCGTTTGATGGGGCTGTCACGTACAGTCATATACGCACTGGATAACCTAAATCGTAACGCAGCCGCTATGGTAATCAGTCAAGATTGAATTAACACCACCTTCAATGAACGTCACAGTTGATGAGAGAATGTGACAGAACACCTTGTATAAATGCCACTCAGTCACAGTCTAAAGGGTGAAACATTTCAAAACATGGGCGGAGGAAATGGGATATCATTTAGGGTAATTGCTTGATTTTATTTATGTTTTGTTTCGAATGTTCATATAAAGCTTCATTCTATTCCTGTCTTGTTTTACGCAAGTAATTAATTTACAATAATTAGATTGATGTTTAGTCATTAATATTACCTTTGTTTTCAATTTATTTTACTTTAATCGCTTTTAGTAATGTTAAGTAAATATTACTGTTACTTTAAAATCTATTTATTCTATTTTCTCTAATATTATTAAGGAATTAATATCATTCTTCTATAATAACTAGTACTGTAATAGCCACACGTAACGGCATCTATCAGCTATTACAATTTTTATTGGAAAATAAAATATTAATAAATTAAATATATATAAACGAATGCTGTCAAAAAACGTCAAAACTAGTAACCGATTAACCTTTATTGCAAACCGCGATTAACCGACCAAAAACCAATTATTCAACTTATCAAAATATTATCACTTATCCCCAAAACCGGTTAACCAAAGAAATAAATTAGAGAAACATAAAAAATTTCAACGATATTTTTCTTATGTCTCTGTACAGGAAATGCTTTCATTCTATTTACTCTTAAAATAATTTATTTAAAAATTTGTTGAATTTTTAATNGCGTGGATTTACAAATGATACTATTAGATAAATTATCAAAAGAAGTCTAACATAAGCGATGCAAAATTTATTATTTTTTATTTAATAAATAATTAATAAAATTATGACAGATAAATTAACAAAATGCACTTTCAATTATTGAGATTGAGAAAATTATTAAAGAAAGTTTTGCTCTTCAGAAGAAAATATAATCTTTAACGATGCATCATAATGTATTACAATAAATCTCAAATATATTTATCTTAAAGAAAGTAAGTGAAATTATTGCATTTGTCAATCTTCTTTTAGAAATTATAAATAACAAATAATAATTGTGATGTTATTAAAGTTTCCGCTTTCTGCTATTTAATATATTATAAAAGTGATTTAGCAAATAAAGAATTGGAATAATAATATAGAATAAAGGAGAATTAATAGTGCTTGCATAAAGGAATATAAAAAGCTTGAGAAAAGAAATAATAGTTATAGATATTGTACATAGAAACATATGCTATTTTAATGCATTAATAAGAAAATATAAGGCGTCTTATTCGTTAGTGCATTAAACCATAAACTTAATGAGATTCTTTTTATTTGCTTTAATAAAGGTGTATAAAATGAGGTTAAAGATTATTAAATACTTAAATTAATATAATTTAAAGTATGTTATCATTTCATGCTATATTCATAATTATATCCTTTTCAATAACTAACAAATCTTTTATTTACATTTATAAGTAATTTTCAATATCTCAAACAACTTAAAATAAATATTAAAAACTTTAAAATCGATGAAAATATAACTTGAGTTTTAAATCCGTATTATTTTCTAGTAAATATTTATATGTTTACTTTATATAGTTTCAACTTTTTCCCGTAAAATTAAATTGAATATTGATTTTAGTAGGAACTTGTTAAAAAAAATTAAATTGTCATCGAGACGGTAAATTAATGATACGTTTGGAGCGTATTACCACTTTTCAGTCTCGAAGTCATTTTATTTAATAGACGAATATTTAGAAATAACATTAAATATAAAAAATTGTATAAATTAAAACAATTGCAAAGTTTTTTATTATTACTTTGTCAGAATTTTATGTAGATACCTATGTACGCCTTTGATTGTTCATGTTAAAATCATAATACATAAATCCGGAAACGAGTTTATGCTATGATGACGTATGACTTGTTGGAATGAAAATCAAAACATCACTCATCTTGTGAAAATAACGTGAGTTTTTTTGTTATCATGTCTGGTAAATGGCTACGTTCACTGCATGCATATTATATTTTTACGATAAAACATTTTAGTTTTTGTAACAAAAAAATACATTTTTTTAATATTATATTTAATAACTCGAGTTAAAATGGTATTTAAATGGTATCAAGAGTAAAAAATCTCTCAGAATTAATTAATTTAAGTTAAAAATATATTTTAATGGTAATATTATATGCTGTTGTTTGAAAATCTTTTTTATTCAAATTGAAAATTTAAAAGTTTTGACATTAAAATAAATTTTGTATTCCATATTAAATTTAAAATATACTTTTTTAAATTTAATTTGAGAAAGTCATAAGCATTACTTATTATATTATTATTTTGGCAACTTTCTAGGGAGTGAAGTAATGATTGAATCCCAAAAATTTGAGGAAAAAATGCTTTTTTCTTTTGAAATGCATATATAACTTTTCTAACTGCGATCAATTACAATTTATTTAATAAATTAATAATTTAAGGTCATATTATTTTCAAAAATAAATCAATAAACTTAGATTGTTATTTCCAAAAGCATTTTTAAATAATGTTATTCGAAACTCTGAAAAAATGTATTCAAATACTAAATGTTTAATACTAATAGCACTTTAGTGACAAGACAGACACCGCTTTGAAATAAATAATAGTCTGCACTATATATATTTTCAGTGTAATTTCAGTTTTTTGATATTGTTTACTATTTTCAATAGCACCATTTGACAACAAGTAAATAGAAATGCATTCTAAGAAGGCTATGAAATGTCAGCGTTTTCCTGTAAAATTACCATATAAACGTTATAAATATCATACATGGTTATGTTGCAATCTGTTGCTGAATTTATAGTGTATAACTGAAAGAAAGAAAACCCACAATCTGTAATTGAATAAAATTACGGCATGTCAGCAATTTTTTGTCCACTCCAAATACAATAGGTCTCCCAAGAGACTGGAAACCTGACTCAACAAAAGATCAATAACTTTTATCTAAATTTGTGATTCGACACACTGAATATTGTAAATTGTATGCTATTCAATATATTTAATCAAATAAGAGAATGCAAACGTGGAATAAAAAATACTAATGTTTTTTTTTTCTTTCTTTATTTCTTTAAGTGTCATTTATATCTAAAAGTTATTTTAGATAACAATGAAATGTGAACCCATTTCAATTTTATAATTTACTTATGGAAAGATATATAAATGAAAAAAATAAA
>NEEE01005448.1:9704-24727 GCA_002278615.1 Pogonus chalceus | reverse complement strand
ATATCTCATCTTAAAAATTTGATAGATATTTCAAAACATGCAACCAAGTTTTATTAAAATTTATTGTTAGGCTTTTATATATTTTTTTTAACTTCCCAAATCATTCAAACATTATTTGCTCCAGTGATTATATACTGGTTGTCTCCTTTTTTTGTTATATTAGAAAATCAATGTTAAAATTTTCATTACACCAAAATTTTTTTCCTATTTATGTCAGGATAAATATTTAAATACAAAAATTGTTTAGAATTTAAATTTCTTTCCAATGACCTTTTTTTAAATGTTATATAGTTATATTCTGTCACAAGATTCAGGAAAAACATCTTTACAGAGTGTTATATAATATAAAATAAATAACTTTGTTATAAGTTTTTAATTTAATAAAATATTAACGAAATTTGTATAAAAATAAGGCATAATTTTGAAGTTATAATTCACAATTAGTATTTATATGAATCTTCCTAATATTTACATACTGAATTCATTTCATTTTCGAAGTAAGTTTCTACATTAAAATAACAAATAAAAGTAACACAAAGTATTAAGAAATGTTTTGTTTTATTCTGCATGATCGTGAATCCTTAAAAAGATGCTCATTAAATGCACATTTTAATTTTGAACAACTTTTGAATTTAAATTTTTGTTCTAATACTAATAGAAACAAATTTAGGGCTTAATGAAATATTAACCATTGAATATCCTATATAACAAAAGAGTATATATATTATAAAAATTATCAACAATACATAAAAAATTGATAATTATACAATACACGTACTAGTAAAGTTTTAACAGAAATTTTACAACAATTTGTTTTACCTATTTATTTTATTACCATGTAAATTTAAAATATTCAAATACTTAGAATGCAAATAAAATAATATTTAACAAAACTTGGAATACATATTTCTTATTTTTAAATGCTTTTATCAAGAAACCATTATATTAATTTATTAAACACTTTTACAAGAAATGTATCCAAATCATTCAAAGATAAAAAATTCAATTCTAAATTGTTATTAAATAATATCAGCAATCCTTATAAGTTTCAACTCAATATTTGAAAATAAAAACTAATTCAGCTGCTGACATAGATACGAAACTAAAACCTTTTAAAGTATTATTCAAGTTTATAGATTAGAAAGTATTAAAATAGATAATTTTAACGATTTGTTATATATTTTAAATAAAAATCAGCTGTACTTACCTACGAAAAGAAAACACAAGGTAACTGAAAGGCGCACCATTCTGACAATGCCTGGCAGAATAACAAACACACACCATTTTAAATAGGTATTCTATATTCTATAACAAATGATTAATACCACCCGTTATCGTTTTTTAATAATTTATTGACTTTATACTGGTAATGAAAAATGTTACTGGTAATATTGCTAAATAAACATAACACATTCATTAAATCATTGAAAAATTATATTGATATTTTTATCAATATAAATTACGTTATTAGTTAAAAATAATTACTAAAGTATCTTAAAGGAGGTACCTTTATATTTTGAGCAAATATTAATACTTCAAAATAAACAATAACTTTTGGGAAATCTTAAATAAATGTATTTACTAGAAACATGTTTAAGTAATATTTATTATTATTGCCTATATTTGTTGTAAAAAGTATAATTATAAATGCTTATCTGTATAATTATAATATTATTGGTTATTTATAATAGTTAATAAGTTTTTCCCTGTTATAAATATAATATATTAATTAATAGCTGTATATAACATTATATTCATAAATTGTAATGAATATATAAGTTCATTAAAGAAACATTTTGTTTTTAATTTATGGTTAATTAATCTAAAAGATTATGTATATCGTATATATTATAACATAAAACAGATGTTTAATAATATTTCTATTACATAAAAAATTTCATAGAAAAAATGATTTAGACATTTATTTTTAAATGAAATAATAGTTACTTTTGGATCATTTTCCATGATTCAAAAGTTACTTTAGCATTTATTGTTAAATGAAATTTTAATAACTTTTATATCATTTCCCATGATGGAAAAGTGATCATTTCCTATAATGCAATAGTGATTTAGCAATTTATTTTTAAACAAATTAAGATCAATTTAAAATTGTTTTGTAAGAATTAAATTATTTTAGGATTAAGAATTCTTGATCCAAAAATAAAAAATGTTAAGTTCTATTTATTACAATTTAAAAATATTAAAATATATAAAGATTGTGGAGCTTCTTAGTATCGCATCCCTGTCACAAACAGAGAATGGATTAAGCCCTACCACCTCGTCAAGGTGATGCTCCACGTAGGTAGGGTAAAATTTAATAACACAAAAAATGTTTAAAATCGCTAAAAATTGCAATTTTTGTCAAAAATGGCCTATTTTTGAAATTTTTTTCGAAAACTGGACTCGTTTAGCAACATCATGAAACGTGTATTTTTAAAGTTTCGGCTTAATAACGCAATTATTTCTCGTGATATTCAGAAAAAAACTTTGGTTTTTATTTTAGAAAATTGACCTATTTTAATTATATTAAGAACATTTTCAAACGCGCAATTATTTCGCGAGATTTTTGAAAAAGGAAATTTGATATTGGCCAATTGTTAAAAAATTAAAAATGCATATTTCGTGCACTTATTCATCTATCAGTTTAATATTCTTATTAGCTTTTTTCTTAATATTTACACAAATAAAAAAAATAAAGTACTTTTTCGTAATTTGCTTTATTGATTTATTATATACATAAATTAAATAAATTGCAGGAGGATCAAAAAATCTTCAATAGCTTTAAAATTGTACAAATTACAAAATTGCAAATTGTACAATAAGGTACCTGTACCTTAAATATTATTATTTCGTGTGCGCACACAAAAAAGATATTTTTTGAACCACCTGCTTTCTAAAAAAAGTGTAAAAGAAGCTTCTTTTCTAGTATAAAAGTGCAACATGCAAATAAATCTAAAACTAATAGTATGATCAAATATAAAATTAAATATCATAAAACTACAAAAATTATTAAAAAATATTTTCACTTAAATATATTGCGATATGATTTTGTTATGGAAACAATATTTTAATTGCGAAATAACAATTGATATTACTAAATATTTAAATAATTTTTGTAAAATAATTTAGAATTTGTTATAAATTTTTTAAAAAGCTTCCATAAAATGTTAATATTTTCATTATAAAATTAATGTGCATGATTTTAAATTAACAATCAAAAAACAAAATTAAAATATATATAAAAGAGTATTTTTAATATTTTTGATTACATAGTTTATATTTATTCAAATCACAAAATACTTTTTATGAGCTGAATTTAATATAGAAATATTTTTAAATATTTTTTTTTTTAGACTTTTATACGGTATAAAAATTGAATAAATACTATTTCTCTATACAAAAATGGCAGTTTTTAGTTCCAGTTGTATTTTCAAAATTGGCAGTTTATTTATTGAGTATTTTATGTAATTTTCAAAATATTGCAAAGAAAATATTAATATCAATTTATTTAATTAAAATTAATATTCAAAACTTTGTAATAAAACATAAAGAAATCTTTTTTAAATAAATTGATATCAAAGTAATTCGATAGTTAACATTATTTTTATCGAAAATTGTAAAGTTTATAAATTTAAATATATTAAATAATTGAATATAAAAGTATACTATTAACTAAAGACATGTTACTTAAGTTATTATTTATCTGTATAAATACAGAAAATTATTTTTATTTGTATTTACACATTTTTATTAAATTTATATTTGGTTTAGAATCAATTTGGTTTGTATTGACTATATAAGTAATTCTGAAGTTTATAAATGGATACTGAGATCTTAAAAATATGTTATTTATAGTACTTTATAAATGCTCTGTTCATTAATAATGAAAACTTATTTAAATATAAGTAAATAAATTTTAAAGCTGTGTATTAAGTAGTATCCATTTTAGATATTTGAAGAAAATAATTTTTATGCTGTATAGATAAATATAAATAATCACATTCATAAATAATACACACCACCCAAATAAAACTCAAATTCTCCTGCTTTTAAAAATACTTTCCTACATATAGAAAATCATTATTTGTATATTATATATGATGGTTGGCATCTTCACTGTGTCTTCGTTTTTGAATAACCGATATGCTTCGTAAACTTCTCGATCTTTCAAATAAACTTGGATCTGTATAAATTGGTTCGCTGGGGTCTTCAAACATTCCTCCTTGTGCAGGACAATCGCTGTCTCCACTTCTTTGCATTCCTGGGAATTCTCTTGCTCTTCCGAATGTTGCTGAAAATGGTTTTTGCAAACCACTAGCAAATAAACTTAATCCGGAACTTCTTGTGTTAGGATATGAAGTTGAATGAACGCTATTTCGATCGGCTAATATGTTTTTGTTCATGACAGACCAGTATCGACGGTAAGCGAGGCCAGAAGCAATAGCCAAAGCAACTAATATTATGATAAGAATTAAAACTGCGCTGATAAGGCCGTGATATTCGCTTGTTGTTAAACAAACTGTTTCTGTTAGAGGAACAGCCCGGCGAGCTTCTTGTTGTAATTCTTCTCTTGACTCAAATACCTTTAAAAAATTAAAATATAAATTTTTAGTTATTAAAATTTAAATTAAATAAATTTTTATATACATACTTCAATCATTTCCCTGACATATTCCGGATACTCCGGTGGTTCCTTATCATCAGTTTCCTTTTTCTTATCAGTACTTAAAACTGTATCATTTTTCTCAGTATTCTTCTCCAATTTTGTTTCATTTACCAAATCTGTACTTCGTACAGTTACTACAGTGCTATTATCATCTTCATCTATTTCATCTTCGTTATTAATTATTATTTTAGTATCATTTTCATTTCCAATTTCAGTTATTGATCTTCGTTTTCTTCCAAATGATGGTTCTGATCTTCCGGTACCACTGTTACAATAAGCTGGTTGACAGCCATCTCGGCATGTTCTAACAGTAGCTTCAAAAACTAGGAAGTTTGATTCAGGTATTTTGAAAGCATTAAATCGGGCTTCTAGGACATCTCCTTCACGGGATTTATCTAGCTCTGGGAAGACGTAACTGTCTACAGGACAACTATAAAAATAATTTACAAATAAATATTTTTAATTTTAATTTTTTAAATTAAATTTGAATACCCGAATCTATCAATAAGTTGCACACTTCGACCTGAATAAGGATCTCTGGCAATAACATTTGTAGCGAAAATATCCGTTACATAATTATAACCATCTTGTGCTTCTAACCGGAATGTTAACGGATCTCCTACTGCTATTGTTGTTGTAGGTCTCCCTTGATACAGAATCATTAGGCGCACTTTTGAACTGAGAGAATTTTCAGCTGGAAGATATTCAATTGGTATCGGACTACCAGAGCTAAACAAACAATATATGTTAATAACACAAATAGATTTTTTTATTGTTTATATAACTTACCCAGCTCCGATATAACCAGAGGTAACTACAGCTTCTCCTGGACCCCGGAATAAACAAGTCAAATTAAATCGTTTATCTTTACTTGTTTGAACATAATCACTAAATTGTACAACAACAATATTTGTCATAGTATCTCCGTATCTGGAAAAAATACAATTTAATTTAGGAATAGTTACTAAACTATATTAATTTAATGAAATATGATTGAAAGCGCAAAAAATATACCTTTGTGTTCCACATTCAGGATAACCCTGTGGTCCGCTAATTCTTAAAACATTTACTGTTCCTCCATTTCCTCTAAAGAAACATCGATCATAGAATCCATATGTATATATTCTGCCGATAAATCCTTCTGGTGTACGGATTGTAAATTCCATGCCATCTTCATTACAAACTTGTGATACTAAAATACGAAAAGTGTAATTATTAATCAAAAGATCTCAATAAAAAATTATAACTTACCATCTAAACATTCTCCATCAACGCCATCCCGTCCAGCAGATCTTTCATAAAAATCAAAATTACCAGTAGTATCAAAGAATGCGGGGTTGCTAATGTCTAAATCACGAGAATCGCGATCGCTTAATTCACAATTATCTCTTTCACCGCCGCCTGCATCGTAAGGTGTTGCACCAGGAGGTCCAGGATCCCTAAATTTTGAATAATATATTTTTGTTCATATTTTTATATGCTGATTATTTGAAATATTCTTACCGATAATTGAAGGATCGGCAAACAAAGTCTCGAGCATCAACACATTCTCGTTGGCATTGAGCTAAACTTGTAGCTGTTGTAAATCTTCTTACAAATTGGCGTCTTACACGTTGTCTTACTCCTACTTGTTTAAAGTTATCACCTTCATCACATCTTGAACTAAATGGCCTGCCTGGACCGACACCTAAATCATTTAATTCTTTTACTTTAGTAGAAAATATATAATAAGCATAGAAATTTTAAATTTGATATATCAATAATTTAAAAATAAATTTATTCATATTTAACATAAAAAGTTATATAATTTTTGATGATATTTACACTTTAAATTTAATTTTTTTTTTCCATTTTTTGAAACTTTGTCATACCTTCAAAACCACCATATCCAGTATCTCCGTAACCACCAAAATCTGGTCTTCCGCCTCTGTAACCACCATCATAAGGAGGTGGTGGAGGACCAGGAGGACCCGGACGATAACGATCATCGTATCCTGGTCCAGGTATTGGTGGGTAACCAGCTTAAAATCACAATTATTAAATCAATATAAATCATAACAATTTTCATTATTGAGAATTCAAGAAAAAAAATTGTTATATTTATTTTAAGAAGAAAATATAATTAAAAAGTATATAATGTGTATAATTTTAAAAAATTAAATTTTTAGGAAACAATTACAATGCAATAAAAATTAATTTCTGATATACACACCAAAAATATATAAATTTAATATAAATATTACCATGTATTTTAATTTAAAATTATTGTAATTTAAAAATATACAAAAATTACTTACCACCTCCATGCGGAGGAGGACCACCCGGACCCGGTCGATAAGCATCTGGTCCTGGTAATAATGGAGGCCCTGGCCTATAACCATCTGATCCTGGCCTATAACCATCAGGTCCTGGCCTATATCCACCTATATCTGGAGTTCCGGCTCCTGGTCCTGGTCGAAAACCAGGATCATGACTTGGACGATAACCAGGCTCTGGACCAGCTATTCCTGGACGATATCCATCAGATGGGCCCGGAATTGGAATTCCGGGTCTATATCCGCCTTCTTGGCCAGGTCGAAAACCAGGTTCATAACCAGGCCTGCGTCCTGTGTAGTACCTGGAAAACACAAAGCGATGAATTTTAAAATAAACCAAACTTTTAATTATTTTATACACTATTCATATAAATTTTAATAAAAAATATTTTAAATATATTTTAATTAGTTTAATGGCTTTTAATTTTATAGAAGTTATTTTTCATGTTTTCAGATATTAAAATTAAAATTTGCACCAATTAATTTAAAATTTGCGTCAATTAATTTAAAAAAATGAACTATAACATTAATGGAAGGTAGAATAGAATTTTATAAATAGAAACATAGAATTTAAGAAGTAAAATAAGTTTACCATCTATCTCCTCCGTATCTGTCCGTTCCTGAAGATCCTCCATAATAATCGACGCTGTTAAATCTATTATCTAAAGCGCTTCCTCCATATCTATCTCCTACAACATATGCAACTAAAATTACCTTCGGAAAAGGTTAATTTACACTTATTTAATAGATCTAATGGCATTGTAAAATAATCATTAATTGCATTTTAATAATAGTAATCAAGAGCGCATGCGCAAATAAAATAAATTGCATCATTTTTTTTATCGAATCATCAGAGAGTTATTTATATAAATTGCAACAAATATGTTAATAAGCGGAAGTAAGGACAGTAAAATAATATAAATAAAATATGAAATATTTATTTTATAATAGTTTTTTCATTTTTGATCTCTCTGATTGTGGACAACAATTAAATTATGGTAGTATAATTTGTGTATGTTTGTGAATTGATGAAATTCCATGGATATGTTTTCACATACAATAATTATTTAACAATTTATAAATATTATTTTTTCTGTATTCAGACTTTGTTAAAATAATTTTCGCATATTTTATTAATATCAGATATAAGTTGTTTAGTATATAAGGAAATGAAAATAATAAAAATGAAATGAATTTTGATTAATTGTAATGTTTTCAAAAGTTACGGTAAATGATCTATAATCTCAAAATGTTCGAAATCATGATGTAATGAATTTTTTTTATTCAAGTAGTTAATAATAAATAAATTTATTTTATAAACAAACAAGATCTGAATGTACAATATACAAAATAATATATTTCATAATTTGTCTTTTTTCGTATATAAAAAAAAAAAAAGATGAAAAAACATGTCCAGGGAAATGTTCTTGAACATTTGTTTCACAAAATTGTAAACTATATGTGCTGAATATTGAAAACTAGTAATAATATGTATGAAATTGAATCACTCCGGTATTTTCACTAGTACAAAAATCGTGCTGTCTGTAAAAGAAATAACTAAAAAAAAAAGTAATTGATTCGAAGATTTTTCTAATTAATAAATGCGCTTAAGTTGAATCACAAAGGGTAACTTATTTTCACTGCATTTCTTACGAGGTTCTTTCACAGTGCCACCACGTACCTGGCGGATATCTATCTCCTTTACTTGGGTATCTATCATCTTGAGGTGGATATCTTCCTGGTACGGGTCCTACTGGATATCTACCACCACTACTCGAAGGGGGATATCTATCAATTGGTGGATATCTTCCACCACCTGAACTAGGTGGATATCCTCCAGAACTACTTGGTGGGTATCTTCCGCCTCCTGAACTACTTGGAGGAAAGCGTCCATCTATAGGAGGATATCTTCCTCCACCTGCAGGTGGATATGGATATCTATCTGTTGGTCCTGGAGGATAGCGGTCATATGGGTAACGTCCACCTCCTCCACTAGAACTTGGTGGCATTGGGTATGGGTAACGATCTGCTGGACCTGGTGGATAACGATCTACCGGACCTGGTGGATAGCGATCCGTAGGGCCTATTGGATATCGATCAACTGGACCTGGTGGATACCGGTCAGCCGGGCCCGGTGGATAACGATCAGTTGGGCCAGGAGGATAACGATCTGGTGGACCAGGTGGATAACGATCAGTTGGACCTGGTGGATAACGATCACCTGGTCCTGGTGGATAACGATCTCCTGGACCTGGTGGATAACGATCCGATCCACCTGGTGGATGTCGCGGTGGGAAACGATCTCCTGGACCAGGAGGATAACGACCACCACTAGAACTTGGCGGGAAACGATGACCGTTTCCTCCTCCACTTGAAGGAGGATAACGATCTCCCCCACCACTGCTTGGAGGATAATAAGTAGGTCGGCCGTGACCCCAATTGGAATCTTGACCCATTGGATCTGGTCGAGTACCTGGAGTTCCTTCTCCATCACCCACTAAAACAAGAAAAAAATTAATTTATTAATAAAATTACTAATAAACAATAAATATACTTGTGCAATTATAAGTTCTAGTTGCATTAGTTTCACTAATAGCAAAACAAAATAATATAATCATATCCATACTAAATAAAAATTTGAAATTAATTTTTTTAATCATTATTTGCTATTAGTGTCGACTGCTTAACTGCAAGTGATAAATAACACACTTGGCTATTTATTATAAGCACAAATACGTTATCTTTTTGGAAAATCTTCTATAAGATATATGTTTATATTCTTATGTTGATTTTATTGAAAATAATTCTCATCACAAGTTTTTTTATAAGAAAGAACCGTTGTTAGTGCAATCATTATTGTAAATCATACAGAATAATTGTTCTTTTTTATTAAAAATTAATTACATTTAATTATTTATAAATACATAATTATATACACTACTATGACGTATTACGAATAATGACTTTGTAGATTATTTTTATAAATACGAATTTTATTAATTTGAAATTAATACTAAATATATTATAGTTATATAAGAGACTATCATTGAAATATGCTTTTAAAATTTAGTCCGATAAAATAAGCATAAAGCTTTATAAAAAAGCTTATTTTTACTTATAACTTTTTTATTATAAAAGTTATAACAAAAAAAATATATACAAATTGTTGATAATACAATTATCTACAAAAAAAACTTGTAATAAATTTTTCGTATCATTTATAATTTTCAAGATAAACTTATTTTTAATACTGCGGCAAATAGGCATCGTCTGTCACCCCAAAAACTCAAACTTAAACTAAGGATTAACTCTTTAAATGCTCTTTTTACTGAACTATTTTATTTAGTATATATACAATAAAAAATACTTACACATTAAATTTTCATAATAATCATAATCAGCATCATAAATAATCCTCATTCCATTTCTTTGATTATAACGACTTAATCTGCACGTTCTGAATCGATCTGAATAAACGGCAGACATACATTGAAAACTAGTTTGTCTTAAGCATTCATCAAGACACTCGCTAAGAGTTCTTCCTGTAATTTCTGAATGAAATTCACCCCCAAGACGACTATTTCGGTATCGCTGGAAAGCAGTGTCTGGCCTTCGGCCATTGGAAAATAAATGTGATGTTACACTGTTGTCTGGATATTCGCTCCCTCGTGCTGGAAGAATCAACGTCATCAGCATATCGTCTACCTGGACTAGAAGCAAAAGTGGCTACTAATTAGGGACATTCTATTTTTTTGTTATTCTGATAATGAACATGATTATGACTGTTTTACGACTAATGTAAGAGATGATGATTTTACTGCTCTGTTTTGATGAAATAATTATACACATATTTGTAAATACATGTACAAACGTGTTAACACTAAAGAAAAGTTTTCATTAAAGAAGACTGCGTATTAATAATCATTTATAGAAAATTATAGATATTAATTATGTAATTTTATAAATATCTAGAGCAATAAAAATATTATTGTGTCTGTAGTAACATTAAAGCAACTAAACTTTTGTAATTTTAAAATAACAATTTAGATGTATCTAAAAATGCTGCGAAAACCATATTTACCATAAAATATAGTAAAAAATAATAAAAACTAACAAAATGAATTATTAAATGATTGTAATATATAAATATAGTGACTACGAAAAGTTTTGAAAATCAAGAAGATATAATTGAATCTTTATTTTACATATTCATTAACTACAAAGTAGTTGAAATGAACATTTTATAGTTAATTATAAGTGAAGAAAAGATTTAATTATATGTTATTGATAAATTATTCAAATTCTAAATGATTCATTTATTAATTTTAATATAATTATATTATTTTATTGAATATAAACTTAATAAATTAAACATTAACTCTTTTTTAACTCGAAAAAATTCTACTCATAACATTAATTTCAAAAATTTTCTTATAAAAGACCTACAATTAATAAAATTTGGAATTTTGATTTAAAATAAGTGGCAGCTTGCTTCTACTACTGAATCCAACTACCAGTTGTGCAAAGGTCATTTAAATCAATTTTAAAGGTTCAAACCCGTGTTGATTCATTCAAAATATGTATTATTTTTAAAAGATTTAAATACAAACCAGGCAAATTAATTTATTTTACAAGAGCAATTTATATCTCTGAAAAAATTACATTTACAAGTAGAAAAATTATTTCTAAATAAATAGTTTTAATTAAATATGTATTTAAAAAATCTACAATTAAATTTATTATCTTAAAAAAATAAGAACAGAAAAATATATCANTTTAATATTAAAAGAATTTGTTTCATATTATCATAAAAAATCATGACAATATAAATATTACATAACGTAATATAAAAATAACAAATGTGTATTTATAAAATAACAGTGAAATATTCAAATGATTTCCTCCTGATATTAAAGGGTAAATTTGCAATAAGCTCTTTTGTTAAAATAGCCTTAACCTACTTTCGAGTAAAAGAGTTCATATGTACATGTGTACAAGCATACAAGCAAAATCAGATCAAATATCTGTCCTTGCGCATAGTTAGTCATTATTCTAAATTATGCCAAAATCCTTGATTTTATTGTAGGTACATTATTAATATATTAGTGCATGCAAAATGATTTTTCATCTAAATCATTGAAATTTTTATTGTATTCTTTGATAAATTTTACTAAAATTTGACCATGTACTGATGCGACAATTGATAGATTCTTGTTAATGGTTTAATAATTGTTAATAATTAGCATTCCCGAAAAATTGTAACTGTATAAAATATGTATGATTGTGATATTAGATTAAATGTTTTTTTGGAAATATGTGTATGTATAAAATTTGTTTAAACACTTACGGTTATCCAAACAAACGAGATCATAAAAATGATGTGTTGGACTACTGCTTATACCAAGGTCATCTTTTTGGGAAACTGAATCTTCTTCCGAAAGGGTACATTGTTTTGTCATTTCATCAAATTCAATAGAACGGCAGAAATATCTATAAAAATAATCACAAAACATATTATTAAGTTTATAATTTTAAGATTTATAATTTAATTAATACTTTTCTGCCCGTAGACATAAAGACTGGCATTCTTCAAGTGTTAAATTTGTGTATAAATCGACTTCGAAAGGACCACCTAATCTTTTATTTTCTTCTTTAATAAACACTGCTAAACCATCGCATCTTCTTTCCGCTGAAATAATCAAATATATGTTAAACATTTTAAATAAACCGAATCTATTGTAATTTTTATTTAATTCGTATTGTATACGGTTTAAAAACCGTATATGTCTAAAACTATTGTTATTTNTAATTACATATTTATTTTTAAGAGATTTAAAATATTTGTATTGTAATTGATTTTGAACTTATTATATTTTCGTTAGAATAAATCCTATTTGGCAGCTATCAAAAATAATGAAAGCTCTAAAAACAGCAACATTCAGAATTTTTTTTAAGTACTAAATAACAATCGAATCATTTGGGCTTTTTTACTATATTTTTACACATATTTGAGTTATTATTTTAAAAAATTTTGAAGTAAAAATATTAATATTTGGAGCCGTGATAGTAATCGGCATCAGACACCTCCATGGGTGCCAATCACGATCAGTTTTTAAACAAGGTAAAACAAAATCGCTGACATTTTCTTAAATTATATTAGATTGACTATTGTTAAGCATAACATTTTTTGAAAATTCAAAAAATTGCAAAAATGGCAGTAGTTTAATAAAAATGCTATAAATTTGTTTATAAAAAATCTATAAATAGGGTTTCAAAACAAAAAGAACCCTTTTAAATGTCAGTGACAGTATAAGGAATAAATTTATTTTTTGAAACCTTCAGGGTAGGCTCCCCTGTAAATATTTAAAATTAACCCGGTGAAACTTAAAAAACATTTATTTAAATAAATTAATATTAAAAGAAAAAGAAAGAAAAACACTAACTTACCATTTAAACAGGTATTTTCTAAATAATCCGAATTGGCATCATCTTCAAGTAACTCCGGATGTGTCCTTCTGGTAAATCTACTAAGATAACACATTCTCATAGCGCTATCATAAGAAGCCGATCGACAAACGAAACTAAATTCATTCAAACATCTATCTTCACATTCTGTTCTATTTGCAGCAGTCATTTCTTTTAAATCTGCTGCAGGTAATTTTAATTTTTTCCGAGGATGACGCTCGAAAATGTAACGCCTATTAGGACATTCTCTTTCCGGTCGATTTGCTGGAAGGAAATTGTTCAATAATATAATAATAGATATGTATTTGTTTAATTTGATAAATTTACGTATTATTGTAATTTCGTGTATTAATAAATTTTTATATAATAATAGTATTTTGAGTTTTCAATGTCATTTTTTAATTGTATGTATTTATAAGCATCTATTGGGAAATATTTTTTCCATTTTAATATTTAATGAACTTGATCTACTTATTTATTGAAAATAATTATTTAAAAAGCTTAAATTTTTATATATAATTTAAGTAAGAATGTTTAAAAATATATTCCATTGAAATAATTAAAATTTTATGTTAAATTTAATTTAATTTTGCTGATAAAGAAATAATAATGTACATTATTTGATTGTTTGTAAATAATAATTACACTAAAAATTTTATCCTTCAACTACAAACAATGAAATATCTGTTATTCTAATTTTTTTATGTTGTTAAATAACAGATTTTGATTTATAAATTTAGAAAATATTTTATAGTTTATAAAAAGAATTTAAATGATGTGAGTAATTTGTAGAAATATATAATTTCTGATTTCTGTATGTACAATATTTTATTTATTAATTAATTTTCTAAAATTTTGAATAGAATACCGAAAAAAATTCTAATACAGCTTCAAAAAACTGAATTTAAGTCATAGAACAAATAAAAAAATGGTTTATTTATTATATTCGAAATGAATACTTACATGTAATACAAACTTCGGTAAAATGAACGCTATTAGGAACCAACATAAGATTTCCAATACCTTCAGGTACCGCTTGTTCTCTAGTTAAATAACATGTCGATTCTTCATATTCCGGTGAACCACTAAACGATGCTATTCTAGAACCTGGTTGAAAATCAAAACTGGTACATGTCCTTACAATATTATTTGAAGCAGTTCTATCTCTGAGACATAAATCTTGACATTTTTCTAAAACCATAAAAGGAGGTGCCGTATCCCGAACTACGTCGTCGTCGAAGCCTTGCAGCTGGTGATTTGGAAGGCGTTCGTACATTACGCGGCCTATTCCTCCTCCGCAGGAGGTTTGCGCTGTTGAAGAAATAACAAACTCAAGTGTTAATTTATTTTTAAATAATACTAGAAGACTTTAAGAAATCAATAAATTTTTCTTCGGCAGGCAAGAAAATTGAAGGCGATAAAAAATTTATATACTTAAATTATAAAATATTTTTCGCAACAAAGAAAATTTTTTGTAAAGATTAAAAAATAAAAGGACCTATTTAAATAAATAAATAATTTTTCTTTGATTAAATTTTATCAGAAAATATTTTTTTTTAATTTTAAATTATTGTATT
>NEEE01005438.1:15193-28073 GCA_002278615.1 Pogonus chalceus | reverse complement strand
AAAATCGTCTTTACAAAGAATTATAAGGAAGGATTTGCATCTTAAACCTTACAAAATTCAGCTTGTGCAAAAATTAAAACCAACAGACCATCCTCAATGATTAAATTTTGGGATTGAAATGTCCGAGAGGTTTCCAAATTTCGGAAATACTCCAACCCTTTAGGATTATTTAATTTTTATAAGATGTAATATATTAAAATGAAAATTTAAAAAATTTATAGTATTATTATAAGTGTGATTGTTTATAAATTTTAACTACTTCACAGATTATACAGTAAAATATCAATTCCTATATATTATTTAAATGACAAAAATTGCTATAAATTTAAACAGCTCCACAAAATAACAAACTAAAAACAACTTATTTAACCAATCATTTGAATATTTATAATTATCATTCATGAAATTCTAATAAAAATATTCAAACAATAAACAAATAATTATAACAAAATTATATAAAACACTTGTAAGTAACTAAGTTTCACAATTACTAAATCCTACTGCAATCGATTTGATTCTGTGACTATCATTAAATAAAATACGGAGTGTCTTAAAATGGCCAAGAATTAAACATTCGAAAATTGTCTTTACAAAGAATTATAAACAAGGATTTGTATCTTAAACCTTACAAAATTCAGCTTGTGCAACAATTAAAACCAACAGACCATCTTCAACGATTAAATTTTACGATTGAAATGTTCGAGATGTTTCCAAACTCCGGAAATGCCCCGACTCTTTTTGGACACCTTGTATTATATTTTTTACTAAGTACCAATTGAAAAATCAATTAAATATATCTAAAATTAAAATAATATATACACGCTTTATTTGTTTCATATTCATTTATATATCTATAAAACAGTAATTACAAGTAATTATGCCAGAATGTAAAACACAAAACTATAAACAATAAAGAAACATATCTTCGTCTGTAAATGAAAACTAAAGAACTAAAACAAACGAATTTATTAAACAACCAAATAATAACAAAAACAATAAAAGCTTTTCAGGCGTTTCTTAATTATCCACGCGCGACAAATTGCAATAATTAATAATGATTACAGACCAAAGAAATCAATTAGTAAGAGAAAATGTTGACACTAAAATATGGCCAAGTAATCCAGAAAAGGAACGCAAAATGCAAATATTTCTAGTAATCAATCATGGACGAAACAACAAACATAGACTCTTCTCCGTACTTTAGTCTCGTTCATATATTTAAACAAAAAATAACTTTTGTTAAATACAAATAATTGTTTTAACATATGTAAACGGAAGTTGGCGCATTTATAAAATAAATGATACAATAATTTAGAAAATACAAAAACTATTCAACAGTATAGTAACATACATAGAAGTAAAAACAAAATAACAAAACAGAATCAAGCAACGCTTGCTAGATTTCCAAAACGATGTCTAATAAATTTCACACTCAAATCGAGGTACCTATTTCATTCCGTCAGTTCAAAGTTCTCTACGCTTTGGAATTACACTAGTGAAGTAAAGAACAAAGTAAAGTTGGAAGTCGCGAAGTACATACATACATACATATATGTATGCTTCGGTACTGTGGCATTTATCGTTAAATATACAATGGAAGAAACATTTTCTCATTTGCGTTTAGATTTATTATATTAAGTGTATGTTAATTCAACAATAATACTGGTTAAAAGATTTGGAATAATTTTGAATTTGTTTTATGTTAATCTTAATTAAAATACTGGCTTTATAATTCATTTTAATCTGTTTCAATATAAGTTTTAATTACGGAACATATACAAGTACTAAATTTTTGGGTGTATTTTTTAATATTTAGTTTATTTTAATTGGCTAATAAGGAAATAGGATTTTATTGTAGCTGGAGTATGTTATTTTTCATCAAATTTAGACAGCTTGTTTTTGACAGTTTTTCAGGAACTTTTTTTAAGGCAAATTTAATACTTGTGATCTTGCAGTTTTTGTAGCTTATTTATTTAAATTTAAACTATAAAATGTGATTATTTAAAAGACCCACTTTGATCTCTAAATGTAGCCTTAAGTAAGATCATGTTTTTCCTGATGGCCGGGAACTTTTCTTCGGTTCTATGATCAGAAACATAGATTTAAGTTGCAGTTCTGAATCTGTATTAAATTATCTAGAGTTTTGGGCCATGGACAATATAAACTCTTGATAATTAATAAAATGACGACCTCCTTTTTTTGGACTTTAAAGCGCTCGAAAAAATATTAATATTAATGTAATGAAATGAAAGTGGTCCGAACTCCAGAAAAAATAATGGAGATCCAGTTTCTAAAAAATATCTGGCCAGTGAANATATTAATATAATGAAATGAAAGTGGTCCGAACTCCAGAAAAAATAATGGAGATCCAGTTTCTAAAAAATATCTGACCAGTGAAAAAATAAATGGTTTCGAGAAAAACGCATTTGAAGTTTTGATACATGTATTAACTTTTTTTGGAGATTCTTACAATTAGTCAGCAATACCAGCTCCGTACAATAGGCTCTCCTTTTCCGCTTTGGGGGATGAAACTAAACACGATAACTATTTTGTCAAAATTCTAAACGGCAATGAGAAATATGTGCAGTAAAATGGACTTCCAAAATTGACTACCTTAATATATATGAAAATATGGCTATGTACATATCAGAAAAAAAATAGTATACTCTTATTAGGGCTTTAAAAATTTAAATAGATAAAAAAAAAATACGCAATACAGTTATTTATTTATTTATTTATTTTCTCCAATTGATTGCATTTNTATATATATATGAAAATATGGCTATGTACATATCAGAAAAAAATAGCATACTCTTATTAGGGCTTACCAGTTATTTATTTATTTATTTCTTCTCTCCAATTGATTGCATTTGATCTGTTTTAGATATAAATAATTATTTTTATTATCGAATTTTAGTTGCTTTCAACCTTTGCAAATATCAATCAGTTTTAACTTTTAAATGCGCACTTATGTGCAGTTTTTATCATTTTTCACTTAGAATTTGAAACATTTGATCATTTATAATAATATTTACTGTAATTAAGTGAAACCATAAAACTACTACTCGCTAGAAATCTTATAGCGACAAATATAATTTAAACTTAAAATTATATCGGACCACAGTTATAACTATGTTGTTTATTCCATTAAACTTTTGCGCAATTAATATTATAACCTATTTATTTTTATGTTTATTAAAAGTAAGTATGCCCACATTCATTTTATTTATTGATAAAATGTTGAACCAAAAACTAATTTAAATACTATTTGTTTTTTATTATCTTAATTTACAACTATTTTCTTATATTTATTCTTTTTCTTCTACGCAAAACATTTAAATGGTATTGAATATTGAATATATTTCTTTATCTTTTTAATTATTTTAACTTTCTTATAATCATACATTCGTCTCTCAATTAATGCAAAGTATCGGATCCACGGTAATTCATTTTACGCGAATCACAAACAAAATCTGTAAGTGCAAAAGTAAAAATATTAGAAATAAAAACTAACATAAGTTATAAAAATACAGATTATCATTTAAGGAAAGTTAACTTGTTAGAATGTTGTACAAAAACCGTTTTATAAGAGGTCTATTGGTTTATTTCTCAATTTACGCAAAGTACTGGTAACACGATAATTTGTTTTTCGCGAATGGAAACTGCATAAATAAAATGTGTATATATAGTACAGTAGAATAGCTACATACATAATAAGTTGAGAGCTATCACCATTTTTGTTTCGTGTTATAAAGGTACCGCGTTATAATATGATTAAGTGTTAAATTAATTGTAGCTTTATTGAATATATTTATATATAAAATATGATGATTTGTAAATCTATACAGAATAAAAACTTAAATGTTAAAAAAATGAATAAAAAAACAAAATAATTTGAATAAGTTGTCATATTTTAAAGTTGTTGTCATTATCAATGTGACAATATAATAGAAGAATAAGAAAATTGAAAAGAAATATTACGAAAAACATGGTGAAAACAAAAAAGAGAAATCGATTGACAAATACAAAGTGAAACATTGAAACAATTTAGTAAAGAAATTTCGGTGGATATATACATAGATATATTTATTAGAATAAAATACTTGAGTGTATATAATAAAAGAAATGCAAGTCAATTCGAAATGGCAGAAATAAAATGAAAATAACGCCTAAGGCAATCCATCCGTTGTATTCGCATTCGCGTTCGCGTTCCCGTTCGGGTTGGAGTTCGAGTTGAGAGGCAAACGCAATAGTCGCAATAGTATAGGCTTTGGTTCGAGCAGCACGCTTTACTTTCTTTCTTGAAAGGGTGATATATAAAGTAACATTTAAAAGGTTGGCACCCGTGACATTTCTAATTACGTCCATGTCGTATAATTGTATTACGTACGCAGTGCGTTCGTTCAAAGCGTAGTACGTATTGATCGAAGGGTGGCCGTGAGGCGTGAGGCGTGAGGCGAACAGCGTACAACGTTTCGTTCGCAGTTTTCTAAGTTTTACCCCTCTCTAAAATAAGAATATACATTCAGAGTAACTTTGGATAATCTTTTCCATTTAAGAAAGAGCTTAAAATCCGCCCTTATGAGACTTGAAACAACCCTTTTCCCTCTGTCTTTCCGGCGAGAGACGCCGCCGCCGTCGCTCATGCCGACGTCTTCAGCCCCCCGGAATCTTTCTCGCGCGCGCGAACGTCCACGGGCGACGTAAACTCGCGGGGCCGTCAGTCAGGCCTCACTTGCGGCTCACTACATGTCTTCAACTATTCATCACCCCGATACACACACATGCTCCTTAATATATTCTCACATATTTCTTATTTTAAATGTCATTGTTCAAACCAGCATATGGCTATTTATTGAGATTCATCAAATTAGATCAATTCTTCCAAAAGTTTATTAACATTTTTTAGCTAAAATCCTTGACGAAAATCTTAGATTGGGGGTATTTTGGGTCAAGAAATTGATCTGTTAGGATCTCATTCGTGGAAAAAATCATTTTAAAACCTTTTTATGGTTTTATATACAGCATGACAGTGACAATATAGCTAGGCAACGGAAGATTATAATTTCAGACAATAATGTGTTCGAAAACTGAATAAAGGTTTGAAAGAAGGAGCAATACTTGTACAATTGATATTATTGGTAAACTTCACGGGTAGCACAAAAGACACTTTGACAAGCCTATATGATTCTTTATCAAAATTACGAAGCCAAAAACAATTAAAGTAATCTTACCACAGAAGAATCTATATCATTCTTGTAATTTAGTATGGAAAGAAATTTTAGGAAAAGATCTAATTGCTAATGGGTTTATTTTTCAAAACAAAAGAACAAAGCTGGGTCATCCTGATATTTTAAAAATAATTTAAATTTAATTTGTGATATCAGCGTATTGCATGATCTAAAGTGTAAACCCCCAAGAAGAAATTAGTGCGTGCAAGACTGTTACGTCACGTTGGCTTGAAACAAAACGAAAGAGATGTGGGGATTGCCTGGAAAGTAGGTGGCACGGTCGCCACTCTTACCCCTCAAACACCGCTAAAAGAAAAGAGAAGAACGCTGAAAAAGTGAACACGAGCAAGTGAGATATGCGCGCGCGATTCTCTTTTCCTCTCTTCTTATGCCTTTACAGTGGAGCAAACATAGAATATTTGCGTAAAATAGCGAAACTTTGCATATCAACATTTCAGAAATATCATTATCATTTTTGGCACTTAGTTTTTTATCGATTTGTATTCATTTAATTTAAATATCAACTCTAGATCGATTGATCTAATTGATAATTAAGATAGTAATTATCCTTGATTTTTTGGCAACCCCCAGTTTTCTTCACTTCTTAATTTGGCCATAATCTCTCCCAGCAAAGTTGAAATAGGAAAAGAAATAAGAAGTAGAAGCTCCAATTAATTTAAATTGTTTTGGCCTTTGATTTGGAACGAAATAATAATTAGGCCCCAAAACTAGGAAATAGAGAAAAAAAGGCTTCAAATTTTTGAAATCTAAGTTGTTTAATTCTTATACTTAGCGATGCAAAAAAAGATGAATTCCCCCTCTAAATAAAAAGACTGAAATCTTTAGAAGAAAGGCAGAAGAGAGAAACCAAGACAACGGCAACGTTCGCTACATACATTATTGTCATTAGTCATTTGCTACGATTATCATTAAAAATATTAATGGCCATGCATTCTTCAAGCGAAATCTTAATTTTAGCGTAGCAAAGTATAAATTGCGAATGCGTAAATATTCAACCGAGCCATGGGGTATAAGAACATTGTGCTCTGTTTCGTTGTATATGTTTACTTGGAACACAGTGTCGTCCAAACGATGCCAATAATTTTATTTATGTGCGAAACAATTTTATACACAATATTCATATATTCTTAAAAGGATTCTATGAGATATATTTTAATTCCATATAAGTTATTTCACTAGACGCCAAGATTCTAATGAGATAGTTTACTTACAAACTGTCAAATATGTTTATAAAAACCAAATGCAATCCAATATGGATGGATTTTCTTTTGTCTATTAGTTATTAAAGAGCAATTGATTTAAATAGTCAATATTTTAAATTATTCTTGTATCTTTTACTCTTAAAATACAATTTTTCAAACCCAAATACTTATAGAAAATTCAATAATACACACCAAATATTTCTTTTATATATTTTAAATAAGTTCTTAAAATAATAAGTGCTTTAAATTATCAAAAAATTACCTAAGATTCTCTTAATATCAATAAGAAAAATCTTTCATTTAATTGAATTCAGTAGCTTCACGTATCATTGAAAATTGTATTTCTATAATCTTTATCTCATTGTCTAATAGCAGGATTACCTAGCCTCGCTCAGGATTATGTTATACTTTTATTTTCATTACAAAATATTAATTATGCAAAATAGATTTATATGCAACTATATATTTTCCTAAAATTTCTTTCCACACTAAATTATGAGAATTATATGGATTCTTTCGTGGTAAAAGTACTTTAAATATTTCTGGCTTCTTTATTTTGAAAAATGACACATACAGGCTTGTCAAAGTATATTTTGTACTAACCGTAAAGTGTAACAATGATATCAATGTTAAATTTTTCGATATATTTATTGAATTGCAAATGCTTTCAACTCTTCAATCAATTTAGAACTTTTTATTATAAAGATTATTGTTTGAAATGTTATCTTATGGCAATTCAATTTCTTTCATTATATTTGTCAATAGTTCTTCGTTGTCTAGCAATATTTTACTGTCATGTTGTATATAAAAACCGTAAAAAAGATCTAATTGATTTTTCCTAGAAAAGAGACCCTAACAGATCAATTTTTTGTCCTAAAATAGTCCTAATCCGTGATTTGGAACAAAATCTTTAGAACAGTTTCTGATAAACTTAGTACAAGAGATAATCGTTTGATATTTTAAGATAATTCGCAATGCAAGCCTTCTAAGTCATTATATATTGTCCTAAACCAAACATAAAATATAAAAATAATTTATTTCTAGTAGTTATAATCCAATTTAAAATAAAAACTGAATAATTTAAAACATTTTAAAAAGCACTGGTGTAATACATACTTCCTTCTTGCTGCATTCAAGGATTCATCTGTATTCCGTACGATAATAAACAATGAGTATTTTTCACCCTGCTAGCGTATACGAGACGAGTTTTTTTCAAAAAATAAGAAATAAACACAAAAAATAAATGCAATCACAGCATGGACCATCTCTTCTTGTTCTTATATGCTTCAAGCAATGCGAATATTTAGAGGTTTTAGTTTTGTCCGTTTTATTACACATTTTTACGAATGTATAACATTTATAATTATACTTTTATTATTATAAATTTGACAATAGATGTTGGAGCAGTTTGTTGAAGTCAAGAAAAATTTGCAGACCATTAATATTATAAAATAAACAATTAACATAAACTAACTACGAAAATTTTTTTAATCATGTTTCATGTGAATTCAAAATAGCTTGGACTTTTAAACATAATATATTAAAATAAATTTATGGCTCTAACAATTTTACTGAAAATAATGGATAATGCGTCAAAGCATCGATCTATTATAGTCTTATTTCCAAAAAAAATCATGTAAGATGCCATGCCAATTTCCTTCAGGAGACCATTCTAGATTCCCACATGGATTTCCACATGGTGTTTTCGGATGGATTCCCATATGGTTTCCTACAGGAAACCATGCAGGCACCTATATGGGAATCCAGCCTGAGTTCCCAAATGGCATTTTCGGATAGATTCCCATTTGGGAATTCATCCGAAAACGCCATGTGGGAATCTGTTCTGGATTCCCATATGGATTTTTTTGATTGGGATGTACTAGGCAACGGAGATTTATTTAAAAATATTATGAATAAAATTATATTGCCACGAGATATTATTTAAAAAAAAATTTAATAAAGTTGTTGAGAAATTTAACATTGATAAAAATTGGTAAACTTTACACTGAGTACAAAATATACTTTGACAAGTCTGTATGCGTCATTCTTCAAAATTAAGGAACCAGAATCATTTAAAATACGCTTATCGCAAGATAATCTAAATTATTCTTGTAATTAAGTGTGGAAAGAAATTTTAGAAAAAGATTGAATTACCTATAAGTTTATTTTGTATAATCCCGAGCGAAGTATGATCATCCTGATATTTAAATTTTATAACAATATGCAGATAATGACAGAATTGTAACAAGCAAACGCTTATAATAATAATACAAAAACATTAGTAACAAAAAGACTTAGGACTATTAGAAAATATGCATTCTTAAACTTTGATTAATATATAAATAAGATAGAATTAGATTTATAGTTTTCGTAAATGGATTAAGCGTTATCTTATCCGTAGATTATAATATTTTTAAGCTCAGTTCACATAAATACTATATCACAAACAATAGTAAAATTTTTAGTGCTTTTATGCAATGAACAAAAATCTTAAATTTTTCAAAACCAGCTTAAAAAATATCTATTTTAAAATACAATCAGTTGGCAAGCTAATTAACTTAATTATAAATATTAACTGCAACAACTGGTGCAATTTCTAATCATAACTCTAACTATAAGACCGAAAAGTATCCAACAATCTTTTTTTGCAATAATTTATAATGCGCAATAATTGCAAATTCAAAAATATCTTTAAAAACTATAACTTATAAGTGTTTCACAAATATTTTTCATTTTCTCCTCATCATTTTTAATATATTTAACAACAACATATTCATTTTGATAAGTTCCTCAACTTCTTCTGCTTAGTCATTTGTTTTTAGCGTCTTCATTTAACATAACTTACCATACCTAATATTTTGAAGAACACCAGTTAAAAACCAAAGTGTTGAAATCATCAGCAACGACAATTAAATTTCTCTGCATTATAATATTCAATCAATAATTTATTATCTATTGTAAATAATACAGATAATTTACCTAGCGTACAAGATACCCATCTAAAACCAACACAACTACAAACTAATTAAAGAAGAATAAAAAACAAAAGGAAAAAATGCGAGAGAGAAAGAAAAAATAGAAGATATGTTAACAATGAGTGACCACACATTACGAGAACGTAAGATAAATGAACTAGTACTGCATGTTAGCCATTCTTAATCATTGTCCTATGTCATTGGACGTTCTATAATGGGCTGACGTGGCAACTCTTGCTTTTACACCCTTTACCTCCCACTTGTTCTTGTATCTTTTGCTTCTTACATACTTTTATAAGTTATGTTTAAGAATACGTTTCGTAAAATCACATTATTACTAACTTATTTGGATTTTTTATGGTTATTTGTAAGCGCTCAATTCCGTTAAACAATTTAATCACTATATAAAAGTATATTGATGGATATACTTATTATATTATAATATGTTAGTAGAAAATACAAGCAAGATAAAATATAATTACATTGAAAGGCAAGTAACACAACAGTTAAACTCATTGGCAGCTGATAATCTACAAATCGTATCGACAAATGACAAAAGTACCTATTTAACTATCGAATGCTTAAGCATAAAGCTTACAGCATTATACCTAGCCGACAATATACACATTTACACAGGTCCCTATCACATTCATCGAAATGCAGTACCGGATTCAACAGGAATTATATCATCAATTGTCCTGCAGAATAATTGTGTAGGCAATAAGAATTTAATATTCCTTAAATTTTAATGCAGCTATTAAGCTGAAACTTTTGATAAAAGGCCTGCAATGTTTATATTAAACTATATAATAAAAATAGAGTGTCCAAAATAGGCCAATTTGGAACTATTTAGTTGAAATTTTAGATATTTAGATAGTTCATGTTTTCTACTATATTATTAAAGTAGGGTGTCCAAAATTGGTGAATTTTATAAAAAATTATTTTTTATTTTTTAAAGCGTTTTAATTTTTTCTTTTGCAAAAATATCTATTTAACTGTAACTTCAGAAAATTACAGCTCATGTTTCCTTTTAAACTAAATTATAAGAAGTAGAGTGTCCAAAATTGGTGAATTATGTAAAAAAAAAAAATAGTAAGGCTGTACATCAGCTATTATTCCTATTTTAAGCGTTTTAGTTTTAGAAAATTTAGAGAGATACCTACAGTTTAAAATGTTTTCTATTAAACTGTGTCCAAAATAGACCAATTTTGATAAAAATAGTAAGACTATACATCAATTATTTCTTGTGAATTTAGGTATTTACTTTTTTTCTAAAATATCGGTGAATAATGTAACAATTAAGCTGAAATTTTGAAAAATACCGATTTTTCTTTAATATCATTCATATAATTAACAACTTATTATTTACAATTTCTTTACATTATAGTATTTTTGATTATAAGCACTGCGAAACTACAGCACCCCATATTGCCACTTGGTGCTATTGACAACGAAGTATACATATAATAAGTTTTTAGTTTAATTCTTTCCTTAAAATTATATATTATATTATCTTTAATAATTTTGCCAGTGTCATTTCTATATATTCAAATAATGGCTAAAAATTTGGTCATTTAGCAGGCACAAAATTTTAGGATATGAATTTAGATTGATTATAAGTATTAATTAAATAATAAAAAAATAAAATGTTTCGAGTCCAACTCTGTTTGAATCTGTGGATGTCCATCCGTGCAAGTCATCTGCTATGTAACAATAGTTCCGAAGTCATCGCCAGTCGTACTCTATCCCAAACATATCGGACAATACTAACAATCTATCAGTAATAATTAACGAAAGGCAGATGGTAGCGCATTGATTACGCTAAATGTTCAGGTGGACATAAGCACACTTATGTATATATTCACCATTAACCAATATTATTTGATATTTGTTATTCGTTATTTGAATTTAACCAAAATATACAATAATTATTATTCTTTGTTATTAACAATCTTTTCTTTATTTATTTTATAAGTAATATNTTATTATTCTTTGTTATTAACAATCTTTTCTTTCTTTATTTTATAAGTAATATTTAATCTTTATTTATATTTCATAATAAAGAAACCTATATGAATCTCTTAAATATGGTTAAGATAATATTTTAATACCTGAAATAATTAAAAACACTAATGTACTCAATGTGGCAAAGCTTTTAATAGGTTTAAGTCACGAAATCTATAAAGATAATTTTAAATTTTTATGTAAATTAAGTAAAAGTTTAAGGATAGATTTCCTTAAATTGATAGAAATCCAAAATGCTTTAAGCAAAATCAAAAATCTTAATGAAATCAAAAAATTCGTCGTTTCTAATAACTATCTATTCTGAATATGGTGTTAAATCCGAAATGCACATACATTTATAATAAATCCAGTGATTTTTTTCTAATAATTTTAAGTACTGATAAATAAAACTAAGAATTTTTGTTGAATTTAATAGTACTCTACATATTTTCTTATTTACTTCTTAACAGCTTTATATTTATATATGTTATGATAAATATTTAGTTATAATTCGTCATATAGTAAAATTATTATCAAAGGTTCTTTACACCAGGAATTAAATATAAAACAAAACTTCTTTATTACCATAATTGATTTTTATTTATTTTACAATAATAGCTTTGTTGTTGTAAATGATAAAATAAATATTTAATTTTTACTTTTTACATAGGAAAATGTATCATTTTACGCCATTTTTACTAACAATTAAATAAAAAATTAAAGTATTTTTATTTATTTTACAATAATAGCTTTGTTGTTGTAAATGATAAAATAAATATTTAATTTTTACTTTTTACATAGGAAAATGTATCATTTTACGCCATTTTTACTAACAATTAAATAAAAAATTAAAGTATTTTCATTACTTTACAATTCAAATAAATAATTTTTATATTTTAAAGTGATTTTTATATTTAATTCTTTATTGGAAATAATATAAAAGTAAAAAGAACTACGCATTAACTATTTTATTAAAATTATTTATTTGAAGATTGATGTGATAAATATTTAGATATTTAATTTTTTAGTTTATTTCAATATTAAAGATAAAATTTAGATTCAATCCTAACAGGACTAAGACAGCTTTTTAGTTCTTCTGAAACTAAATATAGAATCAACAAGTTTTCCATTTAGGAAATGCTAATTTTGTTAAACGTTTATTTATACTATCATTATTTTCAAAACCTTTTGATTCATAATTATTTTAGTATTATACTGTGAAATATAAATTTAGTAAAAAACGTTTCTAGCAAAATAACTGAATTCTCTGTTTTTTATTAAACTAAATTTTTATTAATTATAGTTTCAAATCTATTGCATATTTTATTATAAACATTATTTACGACTGAATTAATATTCTATTCTATTATAAATAATATATTTTCAAACAATAATTTACAAACAGGAAACAATTTAACTTTTATATGGACTCCCTCCCATGTCGGGA
>NEEE01005436.1:34400-45994 GCA_002278615.1 Pogonus chalceus | reverse complement strand
GAAGAAAAAAAATACCTCTTGCTGGCATCGAAGTTCATTTACTTCCGTCCTGAGAGCCTGAACTTCTCTATCCAACCTCTGTTTTTCATTTACAGATGCTTCTAACTGATTCATTGCTGCTCTATGCTGACCCCGATAATAATCCAACTCCTTAACACAGAAATCATCACAAAATTAACTTAAAAAACGACACTGCTATTAAAAAAATACATAATACAACAGACTTGTTGTGAAAACTAAATGATAATGAGCAAATTATTACCGCAGACACTCACTTTCAAAGCGTGATCATATCGCCTTGTGGTTTCACTATGCTGCCGTTTTAGTAAAGTTAATTCACTCATCGCCATATCGCATTGTTGTTTCAAACTATCGTAATCACGGGATGAATTTGAATTAAGTGTGTAACTACGGGACAGCATCCCTAAAAAATACATGTACTACAATAACTTATACATTAATCATTTTATTATGAATTGATCTATAAAAATGAATTATAACAAAGCATATATCTAGTATATGATTAATTAGATAGCTATGAAATTTAAACAAAATGATTCAAAAATTTTAAATATTTATAATAAGTTTTTAAACAATAAATAATTACAATGGAATCAAAATATGTAACTACATACAATATACCAAATTATTTTAAAATTGTATGTAGGGTAGGATGCCAAATCACATGCAAACTTAAAAACAATAGAAATTAAAATGTATTACAAATATACAATAACATAACAATGAAATATTGTAATCTTAGCAACAATACATTGTTATTAAGCAAATAATAGATACAAGCAAATAAGTAGTAAGTAGTGCAATGTAAAGTATCTGGAATAGATAGATCTGCAGTGATTTTAGTGAATTGAGTTAATAACAAATTAAATATTGTAAAACACTTACCATTACTGTTTGAACCATCGAGAGACGGTGTCGCAGACGCCATTATTGAGACACCTAATTATTATGACAGATTGTTAAAAACAGGAACTTCATAGAAAGTGCTAATTATAACGTTCCACGCCGATAAACAAAAAACACAAACCGTTAATTAACAATAATACACGCAAGATAATGAATTAGAAATCGTACGTTCATAATATATATTATTTACTTAAGAGTGAGGGCGGCATTAATAAAAAATTAAATTAATCGAACACAAATCACATCACCATTTTTATCGCCCATTAAATTAAAACTAGTTGAAAGTAGAAATTAATATAAATATATGCATTTGCAACTTACCTATTTGTTCTTATGGGAAGCAATGTTGACAATTAATCCACCATCTTACATCACCATTAATTTACTTTTTGCTGGTAATTAAAAATATTGTACCTTTTGAATATAGATGTCTATTTTTCACCATTGCCAAAAACGAAAACTTCACTCTACTTTCAAAGTGCAACTTTGTTCTGTAAAGTGCTGCACTCTTTATTATATAATTGTATTAATTTATGCGGTAATATTTAAAAGAATATAAAACAACATTTATTTGCGAAATTATTAATAAAAAAAAAAACCAAACTAAAAATCAATATAAAAGCATTAATCGACAATAGAACTATAAAATTGCATTCTGAAACTATTGCCAGTAAATATTATGTTGTTTTAATACAATACGTATCATTATAACAAATAAAAATATAAATAAGTTAATAATAAATTTATTTGAGATTCCTCCAAAACAAAAAAAGTTTTTTGACAATTAAACAACAAAAAACACGTGTTTTTATACGTACTTTGTTTGATTTTATTAGAAAAATACTTAAAAATAGAATATTTATTAATAACATCTTCAAAAGAAACAAAACAAGGCTATCAATAATAATAATAAACACAAAATTTATTGCGCAAAAACATTTTAAAAAAGTATATTTTGCAATTTTTGTAGTAGTACATTAATATAAAAAATGAAGTAATAACGGAAGTAAGTCATGGTAATTTTTGTTCATTTACTGAAAATAAAAATTCAGTTATAAATGGAAATCTTGGAAAGGCACTTGACATTGAAGTAAAAAATATACTGCTCTTTGTTATTCATCCAAAATCAAAATATCACGAAAATAGATTGCGTGCGCATCTTTTGTACAAGTCAGGGTTGAACAAAGATAGAATAGAAAATTGTAGTATATGCGATAAAGACAACAATATTACAGTCGTCTGTCAATTTATTGATAAGGAGTTAGAATGTGAAACTGTTGACATTCAAGAGTAAACGTGAATACTGTGAAGTTAATTTTTGCGAAAGACTTATTCAAACAAAGGAATAATCAATACTACGTATTAACAAATATTTATTTGTCTAATAATACTTAATATAATTTATAATATATCTGTGATTTGTTGAACATAAATATGAAACAATGACAAATTGTTATTATTTGATGTGTAACTAATATCACGTGGACTAATATCTGCAAGTGCACTGTCTAAACATTCACAGTCTAATGCTTAATGTACACTCAGCTGTTAGAGGGTGATTGACTCAACTGACGTATGCTCACCTCAGAAAGCTATTGCACTCTCTGTTTTGTTCAATAATCACTTTTATTTTGTTCATACCTTTATTCAGTGAATGATTTCGTGAAGAGATGAGTGAATTAAGTCAGGAAGAGGTATGTATATTATTCATAATAATTCTTCAAAGTTGCATTCTCATTGTTGAACATATTTTAATGCGTTGTGCCTTTGTGTCAAAAAGATATATTTTTTGTATTACTTCGATTCGTCAATCTCATTTGATTTTCCATGAATTATTTAATATTTTATTACTATTATATTTTATTTAATTATTTATAAAATTATTTAAATTTTATAATATAGATTTACTAAATAGTTTCAGAATCGAATCATACATTTTTAATTTGAAAAATCGTTTTTAACAAGATTAATTTTACATATTTATTGAATTTTGTTTAGAAATAAAAAAGTTCTAATCAATGTAAAATGTTACTTATAATTTTTCAAGGCTAGCCTTGTTTAGCACAATTATTATTTTAAATTCTAATTAATATAATAACATATATTGTATTTTAACATAATATTACTAAAAATATTTAATTCAATGTTTTATTACAATGAAAAGATAATATTTTCAAGATTAGATTAACCTTAACGATCTATAACCTATATCTCACTATAGTAAATTATAATTATTAGATCCGAAGACGTCGCCTGGCAAGATTAGCAGCTCTAGGAGGCAACACATCCCCTATTCCAGTATCACCACCTGCAACCCCAAACTCTCAAAATGAATCACCCTCAATCCGTGGTCAAAGCCAAAGTCCACTTGTCTTTGAGACACCCACAACGCCTATTAGTCCTACTTTGGATGATCCGATGACACAAAAATGTACGGAAATTCTTAGTCCTAATATAACAAAGAAATCGACGAAAAAAGTTACCGATTGTAACAATGGTGACATTAAAACACAAGGAAGTAAAACTGAAGTTTGTGAACCTATGAATATGGTACAGGAAGGTGTATTTGCTGTTCCTGAAAAACCAAGTAGTTCTCGAGCAGTTAGTGTTATAAGAACTGGGCAAACTCGAAGTGATTCGGAAGCAAGTTCAATACAAATGGAAGTTGATGAAACTAATAGTTGTAATGAAAAAGGAGGAAATACTGATATTGACTCGGGAATTGAAAATATGGAGGTAATAATCGTAAGCTAAAGAATCATTCTACAGATTTATAAATAACTGCAATTTTTTATTTAGGTGGAAGAAACAGAAATACGTCGCGATGCCTCAAGACAGCGAACTTCATCTTCAAGCACGGAAATAACTGAAGAGCAGCTTCACGCTGCTATTTGCCGTGTTCTTTGTATTAGTTGGAAAGAACAATCAGAACAATACATTTATCTTCCTCAAACAGCGGAAACAATTCGAGAAATATCATCAATCCTTCCGGAAGATTTAATTTCACAAGCCATCATGGAAGTGCTTAATCAAATTGCATCTGGTCAGAATCCAATGAAAAATATCACTCAAATCACAGATACCGCGGATAGTTCTAGTTTAAATTCTGTTAGTCCGACACAAAATTTAAGTCCAATGATAAGTCCGACTGTTAATTGTCCAGTTCCATTATTGCCATTAGCAACTGCGAGTAGTAGCAGTAAGCCAGACCCAGTACCTAGTTCCCAAATGATTGCATTGTCATATTTAACAGATAGTTATTCAAGAGTAGCTTTAGAAGAACGAAATCACCCGAAAAGATCTAGCATACCTCCGTTGTCTGATGTTTTATCTGACTTAAGAATGCAACTAGTCCATTATTCGTCTTTAATTTTGCAAGGTTTTCTTGCCGAAGAGACCACTACAAATAATCGAAACCAATCAATTTTACTTGGTCCTTTATTAAACCAAACATTGCCGCGAGGCTATATATCAGAATTAGTTGCAAGAACACATTCAAATACGCATACATTTAGCAAAATATTTAGCCCAGTTTTACAAGGATTATTTTTAATAATGCAACAAGCTAGTATTGTTGGAAATGAACATCGACAGCCAATTCAAGTTTTGTGCGAATTAGCAGAAATAAGATGTGGACCGACTGGAAATGTCCGTCCTATTTGTAGACTTATCACACATCAGGTGCAATTTTTACCGGATGTATGCACACAGGCTGTTGGACGAGAATTGGCTAGAACTTCTTACTTAGGACCATTTTTATCAGTTTCGGTATTTGCGGAAGATGAGCCTAAAGTTGCTGAAAAGTTCTTCTCAGGTATGGTTTCATATTAAATAAAAAATAAAACGTTTTCTAAAACAATTTGTTTATTAATTAATTCAGGGAACACTTCATCCGATAAATCATTAAACCAAACTCTCCAACAAGAGCTTGAACATCTCCGCTTGGCCTTAAATAAAACGTTCCATGACATATTAGCAAACAGTAGTAGTCGCGATGCCATGTTAGCATATTTAGCCACTTTATTGCGACACAACGAGAAAAGATCTCAATTACAAAATGAAGAACGCACATTAGCTGGAGATGGTTTTATGTTAAATTTATTAAGTGTATTACAAATGCTTGCTGTTCGCGTTAAATTAGATAAAATTGATGTACTTTATCCATTTCATCCGTCTTGTTTAGTTGAAATAAAAAATGATACCCGATTGAGGTATACTAGTCAAGAAGTTGCGGCATGGTTAGAAGAATTAAGTACGTTTTTTTACCCCGTATTCCTCAGAAAAATACTAATTAATTTTAAATAAATTATAGATAAATCCGAACATAAATGGAGTGAAGTAAAATTCTCAACTCAATGTTGGTTTTTAACATTACATTGCCATCATCTTGCACTTATGTCTACGGCACATAAGTATCAACGGCGATTAAGAGCAATGCGTGATATACAAAAGATTTTAGACGAAACAATCTCAACAGAACCTCAATGGAGAAATACGCCCTATGCAGCTCGAAATAAATTAATGATTAAACGTTGGAAACAACAAATTAAAAAATTAAATAAGTCTAAAGCTTGCGCAGACGCAGGTTTGCTCGATAAGAATCTAATTAGACGGGCTTTAGGATTTTATACTTCAGTAGCTGAGGTTTTGTTAAGTTTGTTGACAGGCCGGCCACCTTGTAGTGGATCTTATCCTCAACTTCCGCTTCCACAAACTGTACCACCTGCATTTTCTGCCCTTCCTGAGTGGTATGTCGAAGATATTGCCGAATTTCTTTTATTCGCTCTACAGTAAGTTTATACTTTAAATTTAGTATAATTTATTCTGATGTAAAATATTCTTGTTCAGATTTTGTCCATCAGTAGTAGCAGAATATGCTGAAGACTCTTTAATAACATGGCTTTTAATAGCAATTTGCTCATCTCACTGCATTAAAAACCCTTACCTCGTTGCTAAAATAATCGAGGTAATATTTGTGATAAATCCAAACATTCAACCACGCACTGAATTATTATACTCAAAAGTAATGTCTCATGAAATATCTCAAACAATACTACCAAGTTCACTTATGAAATTCTACACTGATGTTGAAACAACTGGTTCAAGTTCCGAATTTTACGATAAATTCACAATACGTTATCATATTAGTTTAATTCTAAAAGGCATGTGGAATTCACCAATTCACCGAACTGCATTGATAAACGAATCAAAATCAGGAAATCAATTTGTTAAATTTGTCAATATGTTAATGAATGATACAACATTTTTGTTGGATGAAAGTCTTGAAAGTTTAAAACGAATCCACGAAGTGCAAGAATTAATGCGTGATGAGGCAAATTGGGCAAAAATGAGCTCAGAGCAACAACAAAGTAGAACAAGACAACTTCAAGGCGATGAACGCCAATGCCGTTCGTATTTAACTCTCGCTAGAGAAACTGTTGATATGTTCCATTATTTAACTGTCGATATTAAAGAACCTTTCTTAAGACCGGAATTAGTTGATCGGTTATCATCTATGTTGAATTTTAATTTACAACAACTTTGTGGACCGAAATGTAAAAATCTTAAAGTACATAATCCAGAAAAATATGGTTGGGAACCAAGACGATTATTAAGTCAGTTAGTTGATATTTATTTACATTTGGACTGTGATGAATTTGCTGCAGCTTTAGCCGCTGATGAAGTAATAAAATGTATATTTTTATCTCAAACAAACAATAAATTTTATTTTATTTATAGCGTTCGTTTAGAAAAGAACTTTTCGATGACGCAGCTGTCCGTCTTGATCGTTTAATGATCAAAACACCAAGCGAAATCGAACAATTCCGTGCTTTAGCAGCGAAATCTTATAACATTTCCGTAACTAACCAACAATCTGAAGATTGGTTAGGTGATGTTCCTGAAGAATTCCGTGATCCCTTGATGGATACATTGATGTCGGATCCAGTTGAACTTCCGTCTGGAAAAATCATGGATAGATCCGTTATTATGCGTCATTTGCTTAATAGTAGTACTGATCCGTTCAATAGGCAGCCGCTCACAGAAGATATGCTTGTTCCAGGTAAGATTTTAATTTTTCTTACAGTAGATATATAGATTAGTTTAATATCATTCGCACTATGAATTTAAACCGCTTATAATATAATAAAAATAGTAACTTTAGGGTTACTTAAATTTGCTGGCTAATAATAAGATATAAAATATACAATATAAGATATTAAAAATTGTGTTTATATGTTAAAGCTGTGGAATTAAAAGAACGCATCACGAACTGGAAGCAAGAAAAGAAAAAATCACAGACATCCTAAAAACTGACACAATTTCTGTTCTTTCACAAAGTTTAGTATTGTATTGATAAGGTAAGGTAGGTGGATTCATCACGATTAGGTTGTCAGGGTATTCATTCATGCATTGTTTATCAGACAAATCGATAGTGAATAAATTTTTAATCAGATAATATCTAGTTATAACAAAATTTTATTTCTAAATTGAAAGGTTCTTATACATAAATGTGGTATTGTGAATTTGCCTAAAGGTTCAAAATCTATAAGAAATATTCGTTTTCCTTGTGAAGGATTTCTATACTTTGATCTCAGCTTGGAATGAATCGTATAGTAATGATTATGTTTTATGTAATAATTATTTAATTTATTAATCATTTGTTATTATGCCATCTCAATTATTTATACATTATTATTAATTACTTTCTGTTTTATACCTAATTCTCTTCAAAGTATACATGCATTATGATAAAATTTATTAATGTATTAAATAAAGACGTAAAACAAATGATTAAAAAGTTATATCTATTTAAACTTGCAAATAATTTTCAAATTATTTCAAATAAATATATTTAATATAATTTAGAGTATAAAAAAATCTTTATTTTATTAATTTATAGTTTTAAGATGAATCTTTATAAAAATTTATATTTAATAACGATTGATATATTTAAAAGATACAGATGGTTCGAACAGAATATGAACTGCCAGTCTATTTAAAGACAATATTATTATTTTGATACCTATCGACTGCTAATTTCTTCAAACATCTAAATCGATGTAAAAATAAATGCATTTTGTTAGGAATAGCATATTTGGTATCAAATCTCAAAGTAAATGCAATGATTCATGCAACTGTACATATTTGTCGAGTATATTATTACAATTTTAGTAGATGATATTTTATAATTGTTTAAATTTTAACCTATTTAAATTAGTCATAAATAATATCAAACGAAATTTTTATATCTCGAATGAGTATATACATGTATAGACTAATACTATGAGGTGTGGTAGTGTATACATATAATAAATGGAATATTTGTAGTATGATAATTATTTAATTTTACCTTTCCTATTTATTTATTTGTATATACAAACAATACTTCTTAATTCACAATTAACTGACACTTTAACTACTTTGTGGTAGCCATTTTGAATATTTTAAGTCATACTAGTTTAGATTTTTTATAAAATTACACACTAGTGAGTAATGAATGATCTAGAAGTTATGGTTATCTATTTCATGATTCGAATAAGGACAACTAGAAATACAAATAAAAGGTATGTAAATAGATATATAAAAAGAAAAATAATCCATTTAAAGCTATATTTATTTCCATTGAATTCGATATAGAATACATCGCAAAAAAATTCAATCTTATCTAGATTCTAACATTTTTGCAATAAACCTAAAATTAATTGTATTAAGTGGAGAATTACTCAACACTTAAGTACCTGAGTATTTAAAATATATACTTTACATGTTCTTAATTTTAGTGAGTAATCATATAATTCATTATTGTCTCAGTTAATTTCGTCAAATTCATAAATGCAAGTGTTTATTAATTTTAAAATAAATTATTCTTTCCAATTGCATTTACAAATAAAACTTTGGAAGATTCAATTCACGTATAAACTACGGGTTTCGATTCTTTATACTTGGTATTCTATAAAAATATAATTTCAACTTAACTGTTTTGAAATTATATTTTCTTTTTAATAGTTTAAAAAATTGACACCCTGTTTTTTTTTTTCTAATTTGAAAGGTGTGGTTGAACAACACATTTCTCTAATATTTATTCTACACACAAGCATGCCATTTCAAATTTAAGCTTACAATCAAAATTATTTGGAATATATTAATATTTCGTTTGAAAACCTGATTTATATATCATAAATTGATAGTTCTATGAAAATATATACAACTTATTACAATTAGGATCCTAATTTTATTTAAATACTTAATATAAAGTTGTATCCATAATCTCAAAATGTAAATATGAATGGCTTAATATGATAAAATTTAATTTACTAGGGTAGAATGATTGTTTCAAATGCAATTTCTATATCTATGCTTGCAAATATGAATTTTAAAGCTTCATTTATATCACACCTACAAATACATTGCACATTTTTGAGCACAAATTATTTTAAAACTTTTTGGTACGTGAATTTTAAATCAAATTATATTTTATCTAAGAAATATACCCGCAAAATAGACGCGTGTTTTACCCAGGTATAAATATTAGATAAATTTAAGTAATTAACAGTTGAAATAATTTAATTTTACAATTAATATTTGTTTTTTTTTTATTTAATATAAATCTGAATTTGAAAATATTTAATTTCGAAATTAATATATAAAATATCTAATTAAAATTTTCAAATTCAGACAAAAGTCGCGAAATAATAAAAAAATTTAGCTTATCACATTGCAAGTTTATAAAACGTACATAAAAAAGTGTTATATATTTTCTAAATTTTGTATAAACATTGAAAAAAATTAAATTACACATATATAAAATTAATATGTTATTAAATTTTACAACATACATTTAAAATAGATAGTAATATTACTGTATCAGTACATAAAAGTTCTATAATTCGTAAATTTAAAGATTTTATTCAGAGAATAACTATTTAAATTATAAATTTACGAAATAAAGTACTTTTTAAAACATTGATTATTTAAATTATATTATACTTTATAAATAAATAAGAAGCTCAGTTAATATAAAAAGTATTTTAAATAAATATTGCATTTTACTTAAACAACTTAAAGACAAAAATAACACGTAACATATTAAGTACAAAAATATACAAATAGCTGTCGATTATTTTACACGAAGTATTTATTTTTGGATCGATTTTCAAGAATCTAAAGTTTAGATTCTTTTTTTGTTTTTATAAATACCAGATGTATTAATTTATCTACGGTATTTTGGTGTCTATTATAATTATACCTTTTAAATGTAATATTAAAGATAAAAGAGAATTTGTTTATTTTAATTTTGAATAGATATGTAAAATGATATATAATTTCTCGAATATCTTTAATATATTTTAATAAAATATAATTAAACTACATTTCTAATTAAGGGCAATTCAGGTACACAGCTACAAGCTAAAACATATAGCAACCCGAAGAATAAATTTAATTTTGCTGTTTGTTTTGGAACTTTTTGAATAGTTTCAGGACATCTAAATTGTTTTTCAATCCGAAAAGCGGCTGGTAAAGTAACTAAAGGCAGCATAAACCATTTTGAATGTTTAACAGTGGCAAGTACAAACATAATATATGGTGTAAACAAAAGAAAAGCGTATAAAACATGCGATAATGTATGTCCAATTGCTATAGCAAGCGTTACAATACCAACTTTTTTATCTGATTCGGAATCTCTTGTATTATTACTATGTAAAATAGCTTCAGTATTTAAAGCTAAAGGAATCGCGTAATATATAGTTGCCCATTCAACACGTCCAGTTTGGGCCATGAATGCAAATAATACCGATATTGGACCGAAAATAATTAATATTAATACATCGCCTAATGCGATATATTTTAAACCAATCCCACCAGTGTAAAGAAAACTTGATGATAAACCGCCAAAATATACCAAAGCTAAATGTTCCATTTTGGCTGGTGATATAAATACTAATAAAATAAATCCTATACAACCGATAAAATATAATAAAGCACCGAGAGATACAACTTCATCTTTAGTTAAAATATGATCAACTAATATTCTATCGTCAGACTTTCTATTATCGATACCTTTTACAAAATCAAAGTATGTATTCACTAAATTACCAGCACCATGTACAGAAACTACCGTGATTAATGTGAGCAATAGTGTGAGCCAGTTAAATCCAGGAGCCACTTTATAAGCAATTGTGGAGCCTAATAAAGTTGGCATTAGACTCGCACTTAATGACCACGGACGAAGTGCCAGTACATATGATGAGAGTTTCATCAATGCTGGTGATTTTGAATTAGACTGAGGTTGAGCGGCCGGTGTTGATTGTTTTGATTTTAATTCTCCATTAGAAATCATTTCGTCTGAAAAAAATAAACAAGTTACATTGATTTTTGAATATGTATTTTTAAAATGTTATATTACCACGAAAAGGTTGATTTTTTTTACGTAGATAATATAATTTCTTTTCAACATACACTATACTGTAGTACTACTTTAATTACAACAGTAAAAGTGTAATATAAATTATAAATTTGACATACACATAACCAAATTTTAAGTGACGTACATCAATTCCGACACTAGTGTAGTATATGAAATAATCTATTAAGACTCATATTTATTTAAAGCATATATATTTAAAACATTATTATTTCTATCATTTGTAAACTATTTCTATATTAAT
>NEEE01005436.1:0-15701 GCA_002278615.1 Pogonus chalceus | reverse complement strand
GCAGTGAAAGTAAATCGTTGCGTTAAATCATATCTACGGCGTTTAACAGTCGTTTCAACTAAATCTTTAAATAATTCGAACTCATCCTCGATGCTTGGTTCATTTTTATTATCAAAAACTGCAGTTACATCGTCGATATCTTCTCCTTTCGCAGCTCGAAGAGTCCGTAATAAAACACCGCGACGCTCAGGACGTTGCATGCTGGTTAATTTTTCGACTTCGTCGCGATTTCTTATATTACAACAATGTCTGGATAATAATAACAGTCCAGCGTTCCAATATTTATTAAAAAATTTCAATTCTTTTAATAATTTACATCGTTTGAATAATAATCCAGCATCAATTTCCTCGCATGTTTCATCTTGTTCTAAGATTGCTAAAGCTTCGCTTTTGCGGTCCATGCTTATCAGTAAATCGACTAATGGAAATCTCATTTCTAAATGCATTGGTGCGAGTTCCATAACTTTTTTATAACTATCTATTGCTTGCTCGTGAAGTTTACAAGCATCTAAACATTCTGCATGGCGCAACCATACAGCGGCCATTCCAAAATTTTTACTTTTTACTAAAGGTACTAAAAGCTTTAACGCGTCTTTATGTAAATTTTCAGCCATTAGGGCTTCAGCAACATCTAAATACAAATCACCGTTTTTTTCAACACCGTCTTCTTCACATAAAAGCGGTTGTAAAAGTGGATCAATTAACGCATACGATTTTAAATGTATCAAACAAATTATAAACTTAATATGCAAATCAATCGGTAAATTAACAGGCAATTGAAATGAAATAATACGTGTTTTTTCTTCAATTCCGCCGCTAGCATTTGTAAAATAATCATTTTCTACTTCAACATCAATATTACAATGTTGTACGAATATTTCTAAACAATATTTATAATTATTCAAAGATAATAAAAGCTCTAACATAATATTAACTATTTCGGAATTTACTTGGTCCGGACATTTTTTAAATACAAAATTTAAAGCTTCCGCAGCTTTTGCGATATCACCTTCCGCGTGATAATGTTTTGTTAATTCTTTCGCAAATGGAATTAAAATATCGTAATGTTTGGAACTCATATAATTTAAAGCACGGAATTTCGCTTTATTAATTAATTTTTGATCGCCGAGTTTTTCAAGAAAATTTATTCGATTTAAATGCGATGAAATATTTGAAGGATTCGCTAAAATAGCTTTTGCGTAACAAGTATTTGCTTGTTGATAATTTCCTAAATTTTCTGATAATTTCGCTAAGCGATTCCATTGCGCATCGTCATAAGGACTTAAATAAGCAGCCATAAGCGCGAACTGAAGACTCTTTTCAGGGTTTTCAGTTTCGTACATTTGCGCTAATGTTAAGAAAGGATCTGGCGCGGTAGGTACTTGCCGTATAACTTCGTAACATATTTTTTCTGCTGTTTCTAAATCACCTCTTACATACCGTAAATTGGCTTCGCCCATCAATCCTTTTAAAGTCGGTGGTAACATCCTATTCACTCGACGTAACTTAACTTTTGGTTTGACTTCTTTAATTTCAAACACCGTAGCGCTGGTACTTGGTTCATTAATATTTGGTTCAACTGTTTCTTCTTCGAATTCCTCATCATCTTCCATCTGAGCTGCATATTCACTAAATGAAAGCTTTCCGGCGAGGAAATTTTTCGTAATTTCGCGTTGTTTTTCTTCATCGTCTGTATTTTGATTGCTGAATTCGCCAGTTAAGGAATAATCATGAGCTTGCGATGTTTTATGCTCCATATTAATTAAACTTATTATATTTTTACAATATTAAAAAATTAGACATATTTTAGTTGATACTAACATAACCTCTGAGTAAACCAGTGGTACTAAATTATTATATTATGTGTAATACATACACAAATATTACAATAAGTTGAATATACATTTATGAGAATCTATTAAGTTGTATTAAATCAATATCATAAATAAATAATATTTAGATTATTTGTTTAGATAAATTTATTCTATTGTTAAAGCAATTGCTTTGTAATGCTTTATTTTATATAAATCCAATAAATATAACACGCAACTATATATAATTTTTATTATAATGACTAAAATTTAATAAAACTATAATACAAATATATTTTCAATATTTGCTTCTTAGTATTTATAATATAAACATATAAAACATGGCATTTGTATCAACTTTCTGTTTTTATTTTTCTTGCCGTCTTGGCTCGATTATAATTGGAATTTTTAATTTAGTAAGTAAAAATAAAATAAAGTTCAACAATATTTAATAAATACAATTTATTAGATACAAATTGTAATACTTCTTGGAATATGTTGCAATGAAATGGCGCATTCCGAAATACTTTCGGAAAAAATAAACGAATTATTAATGGATGAAGATTTTGATTTATCTTATACGAAAGATGTTTTAACTAATATTAAAAATGATCCAGATAAATATTTAAGTTACAGCGTTACATTTTTCGTTATATTTGAAATATCTTGTGTTGCTATGATGTACGGAGTTTATAAAGTAGGTGAATAATATTTTAATAATTATTTATTTTAATTAAATATATTTGTTATAGTTAAAATCGTATATTGTTTATCCGTTCGTTGTATTAGACTTTATTTATATTACAACTTTATTAATTTTCTATACGATGGCTTTATTAATTTTAAAAGAAAATGATTATGGATTGGGACCTCTAATTATGTATAGTATTTTAGGAGAATTTATATTTTGTAAGTAATTATATTTAATTGTAGACTTTGGAATAATTTTTGAATTATTTTAGTGTATAAATACTATACCTGGTTTGTTGTTTTGGGATATTGTCAAATTATTTATGAACTACAAAAACAAATTGATAAATTAAATGATGTTTCGGCTCCTCCCGCTTATTCGGATAAATTTGGATTTTATCCACCGACTATTTATTGATTTGTAATTAATAAAGTAGTGTTTAATTAATTAATAAATAGTATTTGTAGGATAATTTTGGTTTAAACAATTTGTGCTACTTGTAAAAAAATAAATAATTGAAGTATAAAATAAAAAATGAATATAATAATAATATTGTGATTTATTTAAACTATATTAATACACATATATAATGACATTTTATCAAATTCATGAATAATTACATTTATTTACTTCTTATACATAAATGAAACACTGAAATATTTTCACCATTAACATTTAATAAATACAATTCGATATATATTTATTTTAAGACATAGTGAAATGATTTATATTTATTTTTGGTAACATTAAATTCTAATTGATTAAAAACCATTTTCATGTTTTTATATTCCCTTGTCTTTTACTCTGAGGTACATAGGAATCGATTGCAAATAATAAGGATAGGGTGTTTTCTTGGGCGAACCAGCGAAAGCACTTGCGATCATAGTCGGCCTGTCACCACCCCCGCTTTCCCTGTCTATCGATGCCATGTTCTTCCTAATGAAACTTCTAAGTATTTTTGATTGCGTTGATTGGTCAGTGGGAATATTGCTAAGAAAACTGTCAGATCGTTTTTGGCTACCGAATCCTGCTCCTCTGAGGAAAATAAATAATTATACGATATATATGAAATTCTTTTTATAGGAAACTTTTCTAAATTTTACAGTACTTTAAAAACTACTTTTACATATAACAAAAATTCGTACGAATTAAATATAAATTACNCTAAATTTTACAGTACTTTAAAAACTACTTTTACATATAACAAAAATTCTTTCGAATTAAATATAAATTACGAATAGATAATTAAAAAATTTATACCTTAAAGTATCATATCGTTTCTTGATGCTTCCAAAAGTGAGTCCTTGTATGGGATCCAGGCCGCGTTTTTCCATCATGTTATAATCATTTTCTACTGGATTTTCTAAAAACATATCTTTAATATTTGTTATTTTACATATAATTAATATGCCATATTTTTATTAGGATGCATATTTTAATGGAAATAAATACACGGTTTTAAATAATAAAATATACTTTATTTATGACAGTTTTGAAAAGTTTAAGAAATAAATAATAACAGAATTATAATTTATTATTGTCAAGATATGAATTAAAAATGGCGTTATAATTTTCAGTCATTTTCCAACGATTTGTTTATTTCTTTCCTAGTAGATTTTCTCCTCCATTTTTATCCAAAGATCGTCCTAGTAATGGTCCACCGCCGATGCTATCTAAAGCTCTTCCTAGAAGAGGACCGCCTCCAATACTGTCCAAAGCTCGTCGTCCTAACAATGGGCCACCGCCTATACTGTCTAAAGCTCTTCCGAGAAGAGGGCCGCCTCCAATGCTGTCTAAAGCTCTTCGTCCTAATAATGGACCGCCACCAATTGAATCTAAAGCTCTTCCCAATAATGGGCCGCCCCCAATACTGTCTAAAGATCTTCGGCCTAAGTAATAACCTCCACCAATTTTGTATAAAGACCGTCCTAATAAAGGTCCTCCACCAATTGAGTCCAAAGCTCTTCCTAATAGAGGACCACCTCCAATTGAATCCAGCCGTTTACCTAATAATGGACCGCCACCAATTGAATCTAAAGCTCTGCCTAATAATGGGCCGCCGCCAATTGAGTCTAAAGCTCTTCCTAATAGCGGGCCACCTCCAATTGAATCCAATCTTTTACCTAACAATGGTCCTCCACCAATTGAATCTAAAGCTCTTCCAAGTAATGGGCCGCCACCAATACTGTCTAAAGCTCTTCCTAGAAGAGGGCCGCCACCAATACTATCTAAAGCTCGTCGTCCTAACAAGGGGCCACCGCCTATACTGTCTAAAGCTCTTCCTAGAAGAGGACCGCCACCAATACTGTCTAATGCTCTTCCTAGAAGAGGGCCACCTCCAATACTGTCTAAAGCTCGTCGTCCTAGCAAGGGGCCGCCTCCAATACTGTCTAAAGCTCTTCGTCCTAATAATGGACCGCCTCCTATTGAGTCAAGCGCTCTTTTACCTATTTTGTAAAATTAATCAGAAGAATTAACAATTAAATATTAAAATTTTGAGCATATNAAACTTAAATAATGGTCCATTTATAGTTATTCGTACGTAAAGTACTTTTAGAAGTGAACCTGCACCTGGGCCTTAGCAGCGCATAGAACAAATTAGAAAATTGAATTTGTTGCGCGTTTTATTTCTATTCAATAAATGAAATTTTCTATTGCTTCTAAATATATTTTAACGCATTTATTATTTTCACAGACTTTTAAATAATATAAGTTTATTTATAAAAAAACAAAAAGCGAATAACAATCACAAAAATTCATTAATATATACAAAATAATAAATGAAATTCAAAACCAAAACTTACCATATAATTCTTCATTCTCTGCCTCATATTGTGCTGGCACACTCTGTAATTAAATACCATAGCACGTGTTTAACAATTCGAGGTGTAAATTTATCTGTTAAAGTAAATTATTTCTGAATTTCAATACTTTTGATTGAGTATATTGATCTCGAACCAATTAACAGAAAGTAAACTTTATTGAAATCTGATATCTTAGTATTCTTTATTTAATTTTAGGTTTAATTTGAATTTTATTTATTTTATTAGTTTTATTATTAACGAAATATTTTTTTTTATAAAAATGCACCATTTACCATAAAAAATTATTATTTTCAATAAAAATAAATAGAAATATTTGAAAATAAGCTTAAATATTCGTATAAAAACTACAAATTTAAAAATGTAACAATGAAAAAATAAATTATTCAGTTTTTATTATATTACGGATTAAATATTTTATAAAAAACTTACCCCAGATACAGAAGCTACTAAAGCAGCAACAAAAATACAAAAGTTAAGCACTGCTTTATTCATCTTGCAGCTTTTAGTGTTACTTGCTGTGAACTCGAATTCGGTAGGAAAGTTCTTGGTTTTATACCCACCGCTGGGATAACGACTGCGCTGTTGTAAAAGCTCTTGTAGGCGAAGCTTTCCACGCATGTTTCCATCTCAAAATTGGAGTACTTTTAAGTACTTCAATAGTTGATAAATAAACTATAAACATATGGACCCTTCTACTGAAGTTTATTACTGATAAAAGTAAATAGGCTACTTCATTTTTAGTATGTGTTGGAATTTATTGTTTTATTAATATTTGTTTATTGTTTATTTTCATGGTATATGTACTTATTCAGATATAGATTTGATTAATATTAATTTTCTGAACAACAAAATATTAGAATATAGGATTAATAATTAAAAGATTTTTTTATATCTGTGTAGGTATTACATTTTTTGAAAATATTTAAGTTATTTGCATTTTTAATTCAGTTTGCTTAGCTTAATTGATGAATAAATATTGATATATTATCCCCTTTATTTATCTTTTCTAATTTTTATATTTGTTGGACATATATCATTAAATGATATAGTTTAAAATCGAAACATATGGTTAAAATGATAATAAATATGTCAAACAAATTATTTTCCTTATTTTCATAAATTTTATACTTAATAAATTTGTAACATATGTATATAAAAATGAATTTTTAAACTATAAACTATAATTACGAAAAATCATAATTTTATTTGTAAATTCAATATTTTATTTTAGTTTAAGTAAGTTTAATGATTTAATTGTTAAGGTATTGAAATGAATTCGTATTGTTGCAACAATATGCTTTAGAAAAAGTTGTTTTTTGTTAAAAATAATTTCTTTTAAAATAACCCGCGATAAAAGCGAAGCTTCCAAGCATGCGCATAAGACCATGCTTGAAACTATCGTTCCTTTTTCAGTCGAGAAACAAATGTCATTAATTTTTTGTGTTGGTGATGTGTGTGTGGAAGAATTTCTACGATTTCTACTTTAATTTCTGTGTTTATGCTTTATTATTTACGTTTATTAATCATAAATTATAATTTAATGACTAAATATATATTAGAAGAGGGATGAACGGGATTGCAAAAGGTAAATTTCTTTTTTGTAACAAAACTGACAGATTTAAAACCATTAAATATTAATTTTGGAAATTATTATTAGGTGGTACAACAATGGGTGGTGGTGTAGAGAAACCGAAAGAGTGGCAAATGGAGCTTTTAATGGAAAAACTAAGATCAAAAGCCAGCCAGTTTAAAAGTTTCGCAGAAACTTCGAAAGCTGTAAAAATGAATATGCTGGTAGGTTATGATTATGAGTCATAAAGTATTATAAATATTGTTTTAAATATTATTTTAAGATAATAATTCATTAGAAATATATCGAAAAATTTATTTATAATAATAAAATTATCGGTTTATTAACAAATGATTACTAAAAATGCAATATTTAATTCATGATTTATACAATATAATAAATTTTTTTATAAGTAATATATCAATTGTTTTATTTTTAATATTAAATAAATAAAAATACAATTTTTTTTAATAAATTCCAGAAAAAAATTTATGGTTTTACAATATTTTTAGGAAAAACGATACCCCCTAGACAGTATCGAAAAAAATCAGCATCAAAAATGTCTAGATACTTTGCAACATTCCATCAAAGTAACATCATTACAAAGTATGGTCGAACGACTTGAAAGTTTAACAAGACAGTTAGGGTAAATAAAATACAAGAACTTGTTTTATTCAATTTTATAACATTTCAAATATTTTTAGTTTAAAATTCATGGTAGGACCTTCCGGAGTAGAACTATTCATATCTTCTGAAATGTTCTACTTAGAAATTGTGTTAGATCCAACTGGGTCAGTGCAAGATGTGAAGGTGCATCATGAAGGAAAAGTTGAACAACAAAGTTGCATAGAACTTGTTAATTGTTTATCGCGGGGCGATTTCGCTGATTTTACTGCTCAACTAGAAGGTTTTTATTTATTTTTATTAATAAATTAACCGTGAAATAATTTTAAATAATTTTAGGACTTTCATCAATATACCAAATTAACGCGGAGAAAAAAATTAAATGTAAAGCTTTCAGTGCTTTACAAGCACTTGAAGCAGATTTAAGCACTCTTGCCCAGTTACAAACTTTTATTAAAGATCCTTCTAACATTCTTTTAAAATCACCTGTTGGGATTTTAGAAAAACGTAAAGGAGGTAATTTTTATTAATACTCAATTTAATGAACGAAATAATTTATTTAACTTGTTTTAACAGGACATGCAATGAAACTAACTTATTTTGTATCACCTTACGATCTTTTGGACAAAGAAAAAGCAATATTAGAGCCATTAACAGTCGAAACAGTAATCAGTAAAAATCTTGGATACAGCGTTACAGTTTGTATCGAAGGTTCAACTTCACATAAACTTCAAACAACTACTATAATTTCTGTTAATCGAACTATGAATGGCAAAAAGTATGATTATAATTTTTATAGAATTAATATTAAAATATAAATTTCAATATTTATTTTAGTTCTCCTTCTTACGCGCCCCTTAGTAATCAAAATAGTGCAATATTGCCAGCTTGTTTTGTTTTAAAATTAAATAAACCTCTTCCGATGTGTGTTTCACTTGTAAGGAAAATTCAGCAAGTTACAGAAATGGAATGCGGCGATATGGCATCTACGCACCCCCTTATGAGCCTTATTACTAAACATGTATCTGGGGGGCAGTTAGATTGTGCTCAAAATAAAGGCCTTTTTGTGGTAAATAATTATTTATTTAAAAGTTTAATAAATACATGAATTAATAAATGTTTTATTGTTAGACTTTACCAGACCAACATCATTGTTATTTCATGACAGAAAGTAAGAGTATGGATGGTGTTCTTGTTAGTAATATTCCATTTTCTCATCCATGTCATGTACCTCAAATACTTGGCTTGTTGCGACAACAAGCGTTATATAATAGTGTTATTGCAAGTTGCATACGACCATGTAGTAAACAAGGTAGCGTTGAATTATTTTTAATAAATATTGGATTTATGTATTGTAAATTTAAATTATATTATAGATCTAGAAAGTATGATAATGTTCGAAGTAAGTGCTCTCTCATGGCAACATTTATCAATTTCTCTTGAACATCCGTTAGAAGAAAGTATGGCAACTGCAGAATTAGACTTAACTGATATATGTAACGTAAATTGTAAAATTTACACGCCTACTTCGAGTAGTGTTAATATAAATCAACAAGGCGCAGATACGACATCTGAATTCGCTAGTAAAGTATTTCATAGATGTTTATCAATTCCAATAACTATGAGATGTGTGATAAAACAATGGGATGAGCAAGCAAATCGTAAAAAACATATGAATGGAAATGAAAATTTTAGCTTACCCCTCGGAGCTGTTGATCCTGGCGGGCACAATGGCAACACTGGCAATCAATTGACAGACTTTGGGGGGTTAGATGGTAAACTTAAACAAGAGCATGTTGGTAATGGAACGGGAAATGGTCATGGACTTAGTGGGACGTCTTTAGCGCATCCTCATCAGAGTATGTTTCTTAGTGATTCTATGATGGGTGCTACGGGGTTTCCTTCATTTCCAGGTAGTTACTTTCATTTAATATTCCATCGCGATATTTTTAAATATAAATATTTCAGGTGCAGATGGATCACTAAACATGCTAAATAGTATTGAAATCGGTTCATTACTATCTACATCTAGTGGTTCTGGTTCCGGGTCAAGTACTCCAGGAGATAAATCAAACAAGCGCTCTCAGAAGCGTAAAGCAAGCGAAGAATTATGGAAAAATCCTAAACGAAAATCCGGTGAAGATAATGAAATATTAATGGAAACGTCTAGTAGTGATTCAACGTCTATGAGCACGCCTACATCACATGATGCTGTGTCGGAAATTGGAATGGCAACACCAAACTCGGCGTTGGGGTTTCACTCGGATTTGGAATTGAGCGGTTTGGATGCTCCGGAACTGACGGAAAAGGCTTCTTCTGAATATGATTCACATTCTCGAGAAGCCGAAGAGCTTGCTGATGTCGAAGAGATGATAACTACGTCTAGATCGGAACATAAACAAAGGAAATTACGTGAGGAAAGGAAATCTTCGACGTCGTCGTTATTATTAGATTTGGGAGAAAATAAAAATTTAGTTCCACCTAGTGTTAGTATTACCCCGATAACGTCAACATCACAGAGTGGTCAAACGCAGGGGTTTAATCAAGTTTTAAGTAATATGGGGTTAGAACGACGACCTGGTATTGAAATTATACCAATTGCAACAACTCCAGCCACTTCACTGCCTAGTTCAATTACAATTACTCCAATTTCTTCATCTCATAATAAAAGTTCTAGTGAGGAAAGAAGAAGTGATAAAAAGAGTAGTAAAAGTAGATCTGATGATAAAAGTCGATTAGAGAAAAAACGGAAACGTAAACGAGATGAAGGTCCAATGGGTCCTCCAGATAAACTGCCACCAAAACAAGATCCACTGTCTAAACCAGTTTCAGTTAGTATAAAACCAGCTGAATCACCACCTTTACCAGGGATAACACCAACTTCACCAAATATGTTACGAAAATTTAGTTCATCGCCCACTCAACAAAGTCGGGGACTTTCATCGTTAAGCGGGAAATCAAGTCCAAGCATGTTAAAACCAATGAAATCCGGGTCTTCAACGACAAGCTCTGGAAGTTCGTCGCATCATAGTCCGAAACATTCTCCCGCACATGTGATTAGCAGTCCGAAACATGCGTCTCTTCCAGGAATGTCAAGCCCAAAAAACCATGGAAGTTCTCCGAAACATCCGTCGGCAAGTAGTACTGGAAAACCAAGTATGTCTACTTTAAAGTCTGCAGCAAATTCGCCTTCAAGTAAAAGTGGTGATTCTAAAGTAAAATCTAGTAAAGACTCTAGTAATAGAGATAAAGAAAAAAAGCTCTCTTCAAATATGTTTAGTGTTAACAATCCAAAAGTGAAATCATCCAGTGTTAAATTGAAACAGTTAGATTTATCAACTGGTGTTGATATACAAACATTTCAAAGTAGTGATAGTTTGCCTTCACCATCTGGAACGATGGATTTAAGTAAATCATCTGCATTAAACCAAGTGCGGAATAGAAAAGGTTCTTTATCAGCAGTTATTGACAAACTAAAATCAGCGCAACATTGTGGATCAGAAGGTGAAGCAACGGCATCTCCTTCTGGTGGAAACAGCAGCGGGAATAGTAGTAGCGGAAATGGTAAATCCGGAAGTCGAGATGGACGAAGTAGTTCGAATTCCGGTAAAATAACTGACCAAAAAACTGCCAGTAAAGTCGGTGAAAATAAAAACTCTGAATATATGGTAAAACCTAGTTCAGACGGAATGAAAATAACAATAAATAAGACAAGAACTAAAGAAAGTTCGAAATCTAGTAGTTCAAATATTAGTAAAGTTAGTTCATCAAGTGCTGGTACAGGGTCACCGAAAACACATACAGGCCTTAAGCCTGGTGTAAACAGTGGCCCAGCCTCTAAAAAACCTCAACAAATGAATCAAAAATCGTCAGTTGGTAATACTTCTGGGTCTGGAAGTTCATATAGTGGAAGCGGTAGCGTAAAAAGCGGAAATAACAATTCGAGTAAAGTATCGTCAGGTTCATCATCTGCTAGTAAAACTAGTTCAGGAAGTAGTAGTTCCCTGATGTCGAAATCAGTTTCAAAATTAACTGGATCGCCTAAAACTAGCTCATCAGGAGCAAGTGATTTAAGCCGTAAAGACGGTCGGCCAAGATTAAATAAATCCAGCAGTGATAAATCAATCTTTAGTAGTTCCAAAACAGATGCTCGACGATCAAGTCCAACTGCTTCACGCGATGAAACTGATAGTGAACGAGCGTTTAAACTATTAGCGCAACATCCGAATCAAGTTTACCCTTCATCATTGATGATGGAAGGAATGATTAAAACATTAGATACAAATTTTCAAATACCGAAATTATCTGCGCGAACTAATGACGCCGATAAAAAAGCTTCAAGCAATAAAATAACTACATCCTATTCGGATAGTTCGATAAATAATATTTCTAGGACAGTTGATGCAACTAAAATGTATGATATTATGACCAAAAGTGATATATCATTGAGTAAATACCCGTTAGCTTTAACATCAAATCCAAAACCTTATGAAAATAATTTAAAGAATAATTTAGTTTCAATGAGTAGTACGTCACCTCTTTTACCATCACCAATAACAACAACACCGTTAGCATTTAGTTCAAGTTCAAGTCCGAAATTAAATATGGTATCAGCATCGCATATTAAAGATTTAACCATCGAACAAACAATAGCATCTGATTTGTCTACAAGTTCCGATTTAAGTGATAAAACGAAAGCTAAGGATTTATCCGTGAATAATACGACGAAAGATGATATTTCCACAAATTGTAGTAAAATAAATTATCCCATATCCGCACAAAAAAATTTTCCTGTTGCGTCGAATACCAGTGACACAACAATAAAACCAATTGAAAGTGTGAAATTTTCGTCGCCTCAGCATAAAACTGATGATAAAAAAATTGATTTAAAAACAACTGTTAGTAAAAGTGGAACTACAAATCAAGAAGCAGCTGAAATGTTATTAGATTTTTCTAGTAATTCGATGGGCAAACCACCCGTGCCTGATCATATAGTGGCTAAATTAACCGAAAGACCATTACCTTTGGCTCCTACACATAGAACTTCTCCCTTACCGTTAGGTCCACCTCCTTCTTATCCTTCTTCACCATCTGTTTCTGTGCACATTGTAAAGTCACCTGCCCCTTCACCTCTTGTAAATCCTTCACCACACTCTGCCTCCCCCTGTATAACTGATGATGAACTTATGGACGAAGCTCTTGTCGGATTGGGTAAATAAATTAATATAAAGTATTAGTATAATTAAGTAAATATTATACAGTAATTGTTATTTCTCTTTAATCGCATATCAAAGTACAAAAAATAAAAAATAATACAGTTTTTAGTTAAACCTATTTATTGAGTTTTCCTTTAAAATAATTTAATAAATAATATTTTTATATTAATATATTTTAATTTCTAGTCTAGAGCATTTTATTATTCTTTTAACAATATTTCCTTAAAATCATCTTATTTTATAGTCCAGTTTAAATAAAAGAAAATTGTTTGTTTATATAAAAATATATATTTTAAAGCATATGTGTACAATTAAATATTTTTATTATATTTACCAATGTGCCTGTCTTAATTTAACAACATTTTTAATAAGTTCTGAATGACTCGCGTATAAAATTAAATCTTTATTAATATCCACCCATTTTACACTCTTCGCATCATCTCCAGCTTGTAATGAAAACTTTCCAACAGCCGTTCCAGTTTCATCATGGAAATTAACAGCAACTGTTTCCATCCAAGCGTTATCGGTATTACGTGGGTCATCAACATAGCCCTTGTAAATATCTTCACCAGACGAAAAAAAATTATTAACCATTATCTCATCTTCTGATTTTTGTTCTGAAAATAAAATAATAATACAAAAACTTAGGAACTAAAAAATAAACATACTTTCATCCCGTTCTAAACTGTTAAGCGCTTCTTCCATAAATTCTCGTTTCAATGTTACTGAAACTTGTTCGCCAGGATCAATCATTCCACCTGGTAAAGCCCATTCATCGCAATCACGTCTTTGAATTACACATACTTCAAGAATAGGCCTTAAATTATTTGTTATTAGAAACTATTTTGTCTTCATATGTAAGTACTTACAAGCTAGTAATAGAATTTATTTGAGTTATTCCATTAATACGTTTCCAACGAGTAACAATTGGGTCAGCCGCATGATTGGGACCCCAACGACCGAGAACTCCACGGCCTTTTAGTCCAGTTCTTCCTTCAGGATTCAAAGGATAACCATTATTTATTTTATAATCTCCAGTATGACTTTTACGATTTACATTGCCATCAAGTAAATTCCATTTGGGTTTAAAGTTTGTATCTATAATAACAAAACTAATATAAATATAAGTATGAATAATAATTATAATTAAAATAACCATTAATGCTAGGATCTGCCCATGGTTTATTTTGTAAAACATCTGAATTATATTCAAATGGATTATAATCATTAAAAAGTGTTAACCAAGAAACTTGATTATCCGCCACTGGATAACGAGATATTTTACTAAATGGATATATATTATTCCTACATTTAAAATGAACCATTGTTTATTATATATAAAAATACAATATGAATTTAACCTAATATTAAAATAATTCTAATATTACAGTTCCCAAACTGTTCAAAATGCACAAATGGGATTGACAATTTATAAAACACGATTTTTAAGATATTTTAAACTAATATTAGATGCGATAGTTTTTCTTAAGATATAAGAAAAAAATAAATAAAAAATAGAGGTTAATAGTTAATACTTAATATCCGTAAATTATAATAAAAAATTGCTAGATTTAGTTCAATAAATAAAACATTACATTAATGCTAAGTAAAAATGATTATAAAAAATATTATATTAATAGTTTGGTATATAACATAATAGAAATATATATTATTGCAAAAATATCAAGAAATAATTGCACTATTAAGCTGAAACTTTGGAAATGCACTTTGTATAAAATTTTAAATCAATTTCTACCCTTAAATTAATATTTTGAAAAGTTGTGCCAAAATTTATCAAAATTAATTGGGGGAAAATACAAGTAAATACTTTAGTATTTGAACTATAGTTAAGCTATTCAAGGGAATTTTCAGAGTTTTTTTTTTTTTTTTGCGAATATTCTCTGGAAGTAATGACGGTATTCGTTTGAAATGAGAATATAGGCACTTAATAATAATTTTAAAAAATGTTTGTTTTATATAGAAGAAATTTTGCGGATTTCTGCATCAATTTAAAAATTATTTAAGGAGGAATTACAATTAAATGCCCTATTTTTTCACATCTTTTGAAGATAATTTTGAGAGCAAAGTATTTATTTAATTTCTCTGAAACTTTTAAAATTATTTTATACACATTTTAACTTATTAATAATACTTAGATAGTTCAGATTATTTTACGTTTTGCCTTAGAAAATAACATTGTTTATAAAACTGCAAATAATAAAGCTGTCATCGCCGGGGAATTTACAGCCCAAACCGCTAATTTTGCAATAAAAATTTAAACAAATATTATTTTATTGTTTAATTTTCGTTAGCACAAATCAACATTATTTATAGTAATTAGTACTTATCATAAAAAAATTGATATTCAAAAACAAAATGACAAACGTTGCGTATAATTTTTGTAAAATAGTTATTAAAAATCAAATTTGTTTAAATAATTTTTGGTTCATGCTGAGCAGAAATATAATTTTTATTAGTCAAAAAAGACTAAATGCCATATAAATAAATTTAATCAAGTTACATTCTCCGGAAATATTAAAACAATTTAAATTATACCTCAAAACTAGGTCATTTTTGGCAAAAATCACTAGACTATAATACAGCGATTTTTAGCAATTTTTAACATTTTAGTTTTTTTTTGCAAAATAATTATTCTATTAAGCTGAATTTGTTTAATTATATGGTAGATTATATTCCAAATCGCTTTTAGGACGAAAATAAGTTTTTTTGGCAAAAATAGCTGAACTATAGTCCAGCTATTCAAGAGATTTTCCAGAGTTTTTTGTTTTTTGCGAATATCTCTGGAAGTAATGACGGTATTCGGTTGAAATGAGAATATAGTCACTTAATAATAATTTTAAAAGATTTTTGTTTCATATAGAAGAAATTTTGCGGATTTCTGCATTAAAAAAAAATAATTTTAGGAGGAATTACAATTAAATGCTCTATTTTTTCACATCTTTT
>NEEE01005466.1:42851-54007 GCA_002278615.1 Pogonus chalceus | reverse complement strand
ATAAAAAGAATATTTATAAAAAAGTCCAAATAAATATTACATTTTTAATAAGTTTTTTTTAACATTATTTAAATTAATTAATTAAAATGTAAAATATCTTCACATTTTAACAACATTAATTTGTTTAACAAATTACAAAAATATATGTTGTTCACCTGAAAACATAATTCTATTAATTAAAATTTAACGACTATCTAAATTATCACTTAAGTGAAATATAAAAATCTAGTTTACATTGAAAAATTTAAACAAAAGTAGTTTAATTGCTATTTAAAATAAATAAAATATAAAATTAAAAACCTTAAAATTAAAAAAAAAATATTTCGACTTTGAAAGACATTAAATATATATTAATAGCAATTTGAATAATTTATTTAAAATGTTGCATCTAAGATTTTGTAATTTAATCTTCAGAATTAGACAAAAGTTTGTTCTAACAGCCTTAGTTTAAGTTTAATTACATGAAGCAAAAATAATTAATAAATAAACCTAATATATCTACAAATATAATCAACTCTTTTGGTATTATTTCGCGCTTATATAGCTTTCCAAAATATTTTCTTCTTGTAGATTTTATTGCAAGTTAAAATCTTTGTTTTTTAGAACGTGTTACACAATAGCCGACTTATCTGAACATTTTAAGCGGATGTTACTTTTTATGTTCTTTTATTCATATGTTAATTATCCATCCTGTTTAGCCGATAAAAATTTTATAGAAGTATTTGTCAAGTAATTTGTTAATATAATTTAAACAAAAACTACTTGTAACTTTGGATTTTTATAAAGATATTTAAACTGTATGCAATACTTAAAAATATTAACATTATTTATTAATAATTTTATGTACATTTTAGTTTTCACTATTCCATCATCAGACAATAGAAACAAAACAATTATTTAAGTTAGAACAATAGTTAAAAATTAACAGTAAATTCTGTAATTTCTTCTTAGAATGATTTGAAGATAATATTGAAGCGTCGAAGCCATAACATTATATATTTTTCTAAAAATATTTACATAAATCAAACTTATTTGATAAAATTTTGTTACGAATAAGCTCGAGTTGAATAATTGGTGGTCCTTCAACATTTTGTTGAATGTCATTTAGATATTTGTGTTTATAATCTTTTAATTAATTTTAATTTAAAATGAATTAATGCTAATGCTAGTTCATTATGCTTTTCTATTATTAATTAATAATTTTATAAACTTAAATTGATTGTCAGTTTTGTAGTATATTTAAAAAACACTTATTTCCAGAAGCGCAAGTTTCTTTTATATTTAATCTAAAACAATAATGAAAATTTGCAATTAATTAGTAAAGGACAAAAGGTTACTTGTTAAACTAATAATTAAATGAAATACATACACATCTGAAACACGTAGATAGGCAAGAATCCATTAATTACCTATATTCCAGCGGAAATGCTGTTTCTATTTATGGAACTACATGGTTGTAGGTATATTGATATGTATTCTTTGTTATATGTAAACAGATTTGCGCACTTATTTTCTAAACATATACGGACAACTATTTTTCAATTTATATAGGACATAACAATTAGTTTTTTATTATTCAATTTGATTAAGAAATATTTAATATGAGTTTTGCTATATTAAATTTAAATTATATATCAATATATTCGAATATTTACCAAACTGGAACGAATCAGCTTAATTCTAATATAAATTATGATTTAAATAAATACTTGCTCCGCTTTTATAAGTTTTTCTATTAAACGCTTTGAGTAAATATTTTATAATTATTTCAAATTATAGTCTATAAAGTGTTCCCGTTTATTATTGCAAATACTTAATTAAATAATATAATATTTGCCTCAACAATCAAATCTATAAATACAAGCAGGGAATTTTATTTAATATAATTTATCAGCCTATTTCAAAATAACACAATTAAATAATAACTAGATGTATTCAGAAATAAATAGAGATAAAACTAATTCTAAAAAGTGCTTTTACTTATATACTTATAACACAACAGAAAGCATCACCTGTACTTATGATTAATCTTACAGATAATCTTAAAAAATGTAAAAAATTTAATTACTTTTAATCAGTTTTCATATCTTTCAGGGTTTTAAAGTAAAATAACTGTATGTCAATATTATTTCTTATTTTTAATTAATAGTTGAGTTTTTTGTCTGCTATGCATAAAATTATTTTATTTTTATTGCAAGTTTTCGACTCCAATGTTAATAATATTTTGTCACACTTTATTAAAAAATATTATGTTTCATATATTTTTTACTTGACGTCATTCGCTTTTTTTGTTTCTTGATGATACTCAGCTACCTGCCAAATGTTAAAGAGGTCTTCCAGGTTTTATTTTTTCCTTCTGGTAAATCATTTCTTGCTATTGTTGGAAAGCGATGATCTTGCATCTTATTTATATACTCATTCTAAGTTATTCCACGCTGTCTGGAGATTTTGACAATATCTTGTAAATTGCAGGTTTTTCTTATTTGATTGTTAGGAACTTTGTCCATCAATGTATTTTCAGTAATGAATCTTAGTATTCTCATCTCCACTGATTATATTTTTTTTTTATGTAATAGCATTTTACTTTCCGTCCTAAGAAATCCATAAATTTATATACCTCATAAATTTCTTTAATATTTAACTTTAACTATCTATTATTCATTTTAAAATGCATTGAACGTGCAGTTTTATAAATTATTATAAAATAAATAAACAATAAAAGTGAATGTTTTTATGATTAAATGCATAAATTTTAATGAAAGTGAAACAAATTTGTAAATATGAAAATGCATTTTAATTTCTCTTATTGTCATTTTGTTTTATTATTTTAATTATGATATTCTTTCACGGGTGTGAAAGTGATGAGTCCTACGTCTTCTTTATAAATCATTACTTAAGAAAACAAATGCAATTAAACTTTATGCTATGTATTTATTTAGTTATTTAATAGTTACCTTGCATATTTCACAAAACAAAAAATGGGAATTTTTATAATATAAATAAAACATGTTTGATTAATGATTATTTAAACTTGCTTCCGTGATTCTGAATTTAAAATTATTAAATAAAGATGTTGCTATAACATTATTGCAACTTTGTGACGGATATCCGTTAAACTCTTTGTGCTTTTTTTATCTTTTGAATAATTTATTGAAAATTTAACAGGCAATTTAACATGTTATTATTGTACTTAAAATGCAATAACAATATAAGAATAATATGACTTCTGTCATTAAATATGTAATTAGATGTATTAAATAATGTTTAGTAGATAAAGCATTAATTATTTTTTATCGTTTTAAATACTTCAATTGGTATTTATATCTTTTTTATCATCATTTATGTTTCTACTCTTATTTCAATGTATATTTTCTGAAACACGTGTAACAATTATTACTTTGACTTGTTCAGACACAATTTTACATTATAAAATACCTGTTTTTTATGGATTTATTTTGTAATTACTTATATTTATTTATTCTAATTATTCATTTTTTAAACAACAATTTTTAATTGCTGTTTTATAAATAAATATGAAACATAATTTATTGACGCACTATATATTTATATAGTCCTTTAAAAACCAAATAAAAAAGATTCTGGTAAGAAATACTATTTAAAATTGATGGACTTTGTTGTGTTATTAAAAAATAATCGCAAAACGTTAATTTGATATTAAATTATGAATATGAAGGTTACTGCTTATCAAAAAAGACTANGACTATTTTAATATTTAAAATAAAAATAATAAATATTTCAAAAAAAAAAAATAATAAAACGATTAGAAATAAACGCTCTAAAGCAATACTAATTCAAATTTATTTAAACCTAATAATAAATATTTCATTTTAAAGTAAATATATATTATTTATATTTCAGTAATTTGGATTTTACCAGATTAAATTTTTAATAAAATATATCTAATAATGCAAATTAAAAATGTGTTTGCAGTTTTTATTGTAATCAGTTTTTTGTATACGGAAATATTCTTAACATTATAATTAATTCTTTTTTACATTTATAATTTTTTTAATGAATAATTTAATGTAGGTATACTTTTTTGTACGTACGTCAAGAAACAGTTATATTCTTATTCAAAATTAAACTTTATTTTTCTTCTATTATATTTCTTATAAGTCGCAAATCACGCTTTTGAATTTAAATAATGATTGAATACTTTAAATGATACAGAATATAAAAAAAATATTTTATATATCTTTACAGTTAATTGTAAGAAGTGATTTACTACATCATCATGTGTCCTAATGGCACAAAAATATAACTTTTAAATCGCAAATCACGTTTCTGAATTCAAATAATGATTGAATACTTTAAATGATACAAAATATATAAAACGCAAATCTCAATATGATATTCAATAACTTATAGTAAAAATAAGCTTCAAATTTTGAAGCTAACTAGAAAAATACCATCAGTTAGGTATCTTGAGGTTATTGAAATTTTTTATAGTGCCACGGGCAGAATTTTGTTCTATTTTGAAATTAGTTTCTTATAATTTAAAAATTAATGAAATAAATTAATAGTTCAGTTTTAAATAACATAAGTTTTTTCTAAGTAATTTATATGATTAACTCAAATAATTTCTTATAATTTAATATATAAATATATGTTTTATAACAATTAGAATTTGCTTCTTCGTTTTAGATAATCAATAAAAGTTTAATAAACATTTTATTGCATAAATTAACAAAAAAACTCTTCGTGATAAAAGTAAATGTATTGTTAACATAAAATATATAAATTATACCTTGATTCGTATAAACAAACCAATAAATTTTATTTTGTAAGTGATTAAAGAACTTTAGAAATGTTTTATTAGAAACAATAAAATACTTTCAATGTTTTACGAGAATATTGGTTAATAATTTCTTGTAATTTCTTCGATCAAATAATAAAATTTTATATAGGAAGGTATAAATAAATACACAATCTTATTAATTGTTTTGTAGCTTTATTGTTTTATTAATTATTATTGCATTTGCACTTAAAGTGAAACTTAAGCGTAAATTCAAAAAACTTATAACATTTCTTTGTCTGAGTATTTTTTTTTTATAATTAATAGCGTTCTTTTATTCTTCGTTTAAAATAATAGTCACATGAACTGTAGTAAATATACGTAGAGAGTTATTGTATTGTATGTTAATTCTGAACTCTTGAACTCTTCATCAAATAGACATTGAGAACCGTTACTGGGACAAAAAATACTATTAATATTTTAACTCGTTCATTGGCATATTTTTTTTTTAAATTTAGATATTAAATTGTTACATATTCGTTTCATATTCTTTAAATATTTTCCAGTTTATTGTATATAAATATTTATAAATAAGCAATTTTACGTATAAAAATTCTATTAATAAATTTGATTTTCAAAGCGATGAAGATATTATAAACGAAGCAGATTTGATAAATAACATTTTCATTTCTCCATAATTTATTCTCTTAATTGTTATTTTAATGTAAAGAAGATTCATTTTTATACGAATAAAGAAAGCTCAAATTAATTAATTTTTAAATATAAAGACAATAGTATAAAGAAATCCATAAATACAAGAACTGAAACAATATTACTTAAAATTAAAGTTGTTTGTTTTATTTTGCTTGGCACTCTGTAAACTATTTAAAAATGAAATTTTTTTCTATATAAATAAATTTTAAAAAAATTGAAACGTAATGTACATAAATAATAAAAGATAAGATGGTTTACAGTCCTTTAAAAAAACTGATTGAAAAACAACTAAATTTTTTATCAGAATTTTGCAATAACATTTCACAAATCTTGAAAATGATTTAAAAAAATTGTTTATTTTTAAATTTAAACTTTCAAAGGTCAATAACATTAATGTAATAATAATTATGAGAATATTTGAAGATAAATGTATAACTTTAGGATTATAATATAATAGTTACTTCTGTGTTATTTTTTTAAAATCAGATTTGATATATCTAATGACATAGCTAATGCATTTGTTATTTTATAAAATTTTTAGAATAAAATATATTTACAATACATATAATTATTATATAATAATTTATATATTTTTGTTACAGTTGGTGAAAAGAAAACAATATTAAAGGGCTTAAGTGGAAAATTGCACCAAGGTCAGCTTTGTGCAATATTAGGTTCTTCTGGAGCTGGAAAAACTACACTTTTACATGTTTTATCAGGATATAGGTATACTATATAAAATTAATCATTAACAATACATATTTCACGTTTCGAACTATTAACTTTCAATAAAATTCCTAATATTGTAATTAATAAGCCAACAAGTTATCTGTTAAACAAAATATAAAATAGTGCATATTAATTCTTTTTATTAGTATCTGAAGGTTGAGTTTTTTGCATATTACTTTAAATTCATAAAAAATATTGTTTTTTGACAAAAAGAGCAATTATTGTCTAAAATTCCCTGATATTTATTTATTTATACATTGATTAGCATGTTTATTAAACTTTATATCTTTTTGAGTATACAAACATGAAAACATAAAAAAGTTAATAACTTATAATTGCTTTAACTTATTAACTACGTTTTTTTTGTATTACAAACTCTAAATATCTAAGAATTGCAATACTAAGAATAGAAAAAATTAATCATAGTCCATGACATAAAATTGATTTAGAAAATATTCCAATAACAATATTATCCTTGAAGTATAGGACAATACGCCGTGCGAAGTATTTTAAATTTTGTTTTCTAAATCCAATTATAACGTTTCTATAAAAAATTATTTATTTTTTTATAAATATATTCGGTTAGAACCTGTTCTTCCTTCATTCGGTTGCAAAAGTCTGAAAATTTTATTTAAATAACTTTAAAGCAAATAAATATCAAAATAAAATTTTTAAGGTCACAGTAAATTTAAAATGCGTAATATGTTACATTTAAATAAAATTCTGAAACCAAGAACGTTAGTACCACTACTTCGCAGTCTCGAGGTTATTCCAATAGATTTTAAAGCTTCGCACAAAATGATTATATTAATGTAAAATCAATTGCGATACGCAATTATTAATTGGAAAAACTCTATGTGTCATTATAACACATGATGATAAGTGTTCAGTAAATACTTATTATTAGTTATTTATTAAATAATTTTCTTTCTTAGTTTTCTCTAATCAGATTGTTTATTATCAATAAATAAAAATATTGCGTAGGTAATGATTTTGACAAAAAAATAAAAAAAGCCAAAATATACATAAAGTTTTATTTATTTAAAAATTTGTGTTTTTAAGTTTAAAATAAAATGACATTTTTATTCAACATAAAATATAAAAATTTTAAATAAGTTCAATGATCACCGACGAATTCAATTAGTTTTATGCGGAATAAACCTATGAAATATTTATTTTTACAACAAAATTATTTATTTTTAGTTTATGAAATGCAATTAAAAGCGTTCAAATATTGATCGGTTGTTAATAAAATTAAATATTTTTTAAAAGCTCCGAATTGTTACCTATTAAGTATTTGATTTAAATGTATTATATTATAGAATATATAAATTTATATTAAAAACAAAAACGTGTACTTACATGCAATTTTTTTTTATTAATTACAACGTGTAATACGATTAGATATATTTTTAAATTTTTAAAATTATTATTAACTAATAATATATTTTATTTAAAACAAAAGCATTTACAAGTGCAGTTGTTTTTAAAATTAAAAAAAAAAAAAACATATTTGATTATTTTCTTGTATTTTTCCATATCATAATTAGTTTTTTGTTAAGTACTGATAATACAATTATAAGTGTACAATAATAATAATATTAATATATAAATGCATTATATACTTTGTATTTAATATTATCTTAATTTAATCTTTCGATAATACTAATTATGTTCTTTGTTAAACAGGAGACGTGGAATCAATGGAAAACTATTGGTTAACGGTGAATCTCGAAATCAAAGTTGGTTATCCTGTCGTTCCTGTTATATCACGCAAGATGATCGTCTTCCCATATTTATGACAGTATACGAAGCAATGTCAATGGCAGCAAAATTAAAAATACCAAATGAAAATCATTCAAAAATAATAACAGAAATATTATCATATTTAAATTTAGAAACAGCCAAAGATACATTCACAGAAAATTTATCAGGTGGACAACGGAAACGTTTATCAATTGCTTTAGAATTATTAGCGAATCCATCGGTATTTTTTTTGGATGAACCAATTAGTGGTTTAGATGATGTAGCTGCGAAATTGACAATGCGGTTATTAAGTCGTCTGGCTGAAGAAGGGCGGACTGTAGTTTGTACAGTGCATCAGCCATCTGCGTTGTTATTGAGATTATTTGATCAGATTTATGTAGTTGCTGATGGGTTATGTGTATATCAAGGAACACCTTATGCTTTAGTGCCATTTTTATCTAAAGTTGGATTTGAATGTCCGAAATCGTATAATCCAGCAGATTATAGTAAGTTTTCATTTTCATTCATTCTTAAACAAACAAAATATTTATTCAAGTCAGCTTTCTTTATTACTATTTTATAGAATTATTTCTTAACTAAACCATAATTCTCTGTTCCCGCATTACTTCTACAAAAACTCATAAAATTTTGATTAGAATAACTTTGAGTTATAAATGTTGAAGCTAGCTACTAAAGTACCACCAAATTTAGTTGAAATGTTTTCACTTGTGTTTTTTTACATTAATTAACTAATTAATACTAATGAAATCGTTAGAATTTTCGCACCCGTGGTTTATATAATAAGTTTAATTGTTCAGAATCATAATACAGTTAAAATAATTGATTTACAAAGCATAATAATAATAATTATTTTTTTAGAAATAAATGCGCAAAAAAAATTTTGCAATAACTGAAAATTGGAACTTAAAATTATTTCTTTTCGCTTGACGATAACGATAATTATATAATGATTCATGTTTCTCTTTTATTTAAAATTGACTAATAAGATATAATTTACTCAAGCCATCATATTTCTGTTAGTTTTCTTTTAATTTACTATCATTTCATTTTATTAGATATTCAATTTAATCAACGATTAAAATGAATAGAATTACGACAATATGTAAATACAAGCTAGATAAAAAATATAAATTGTTTACAGTACGTAAATAATATATACCTAAATATATTTAAGTGTAATTTGCTAATAATTAGCAAAAACTTTAATTATCATGACTAAACTTAATAACTTCTCATAATGTGCAAACATAACATTTAAAACTTGATTACTCATACCGGTTAAAAAAAATTCGCATATTTTATTTAAAAAAAAAAACTACATTTTATTATATAATTCATAATTTTTTTACATAACTCCAGATTTTAAAGCAACCTATTAGTTATTTCAAATAAAAATTGCAGTTAACACTGCTGCAGCAACTGTAAGCTTCAAATGGTAAAGCTATCTATGGAAGTTCCACCAGTTTACCGCTTTGAAATTATTCAAACTTATATCACATGCGACATAAGTTACTGCGTCTAAACTCTAAAGTAATATATTATAAATAATAAATTTTCAAACAAATAAATAAATATTTTATATTTATTACAATATTTTTAGAAAACAATAATATTATTGTTGAAACAAATTGTTTGAAATCATTCTTAACATAAAATATATGTTTTTTGATTTGTAAGTGAATAAAAGTCATCATAAATATTTATATTTTTAATTAACAACTTATCATATTTGTTTGTTAATATAAATTTTTACAATAACTACTTTTTACAAGTTAAATATTATTAGAGTTAGGTAAGGATAAATCATTAATATTTAAATAAATATTTATCTAGTTGATTAACATTTTTTTAAAATTATATTTAAACAGACTTATTACAGTACTTTAATTTTTATATTGATAATTGCAATTAAAATTTATTTGATATGCTGATACGGAAGAAATACATTTTTAGTTGAATAATGATCATATTTGCGAACGTAAATATTAAAATAAATATAGTACTTTTCTTTAAATAAACAAATATGATAGTCTATATAAAATAAAAAAGTATATGATTTAATAGTAATCATTTGAGATAATAATTAATGTTTACTACAATTAACTTATAATCGTAAAAACAATTTTTTGCAACAGGTAATACTTATAATTTTCCACTTTTAAACTAAATACTTGTTTAATTATTGTTATTTTACGATAAAATGCTACTTTTTTACTAAAACTTTGCGTATTTACAAACGTTTATTTAAATATTTTAAAGTTAAATTGTTAATTATATATAATTAAAAGATTTATTTATATATCTCGTGATATGTTTTTGATTAACTATAAATATACTTTAATACGAAAAACTCATTATTTTAATTATTAGCATAACTAAAACGTTTTGATAATTTCTGCAATATAATTTGACTTATTGTTAGTTAAAAGCAAGTATAAAGGTGTATTTTTTGTATTTTAATCTGGAATAAAATAGAGCTTTATTTTTTTACTACATAAAAACATTTTAAAATATAGATTGATAGAGCATGATTATTAATATTATAAAATGAAGAAAAAACAAAATATAGTTTTTCTCAGAAACCTAGTAAAATATTTTTTATAAATAAAACTTGTAATATTCCATTTCAACCACGAATACCCCATTTTTTACGATATCCCATGGCCTACTTCAATGTTAATATAAGAAACCGCATGTAACATAAAAAATTAAATATTGTAAGAAAATATTCCGCAAAAGAAAAACAATTAACTGTGTAAAGAGCTCGGTAGTTAAAACCAGCAAAAATGAGATTTGATGTTAAGAAGAGTTTCATTTTTTTTATTCCTTTATGGTCAGCTTGTAGCAGTTTCATTTATATATTATATTCATAATTTTTAAAATCTTCATATTTCATTAAATAATTTTATTTCTTCTCTATTGTGAAACATTAAAAGAAAATATATAAAATTAAAAATTAATTTTGTTTGTAAACTGATATAAACTAAATTGTATTTAATTACTAAAAATTTTAAAGTTTAAAAGGTACTTTAGAACAAAAACAATAAAAATAAATTAATACTATATACGTGATCAATATAAAAAACTTTGAAATTTGACGTCATTTATATTTACCTTGCGGTATAATTAAAAAAAAATCTTTCATATATTAATTTCTTTTTCGCTCAACACCAATTTGTTTTTCTAATCG
>NEEE01005466.1:0-34031 GCA_002278615.1 Pogonus chalceus | reverse complement strand
CTGGAAATAATAATGTAATATGTTCGAATTTGTAGATTTATGTGTCTTAAATATATATAAACAAATAAATTAATGAAACCAATACATGTACATTTAAAATTTTGATATGATAGAGTTTGATATTTCGATATATCATAATATATAATTAATAAATTATAAGATCAGCTTTGCGTAAAAATAATACATAACCTTATAATAGCTGTATTGTTATATATGTTTTCTCTTCAATAATATATAGAAGATAAGAGCCATTTTTATCGGTGTTAAATATATTTTTACAATCACATTAATCTGTATATTTGTATTTCTATTTTCAATAATATACGCATAAAGTAACTATTAAAATAATAAGTTTTCTTTTAAATATAAAGAATACTATCTTTAAAAACATATATAAATATTGTAGTATACACATTCTTATTTCATAATTTTAAATCTATTTTTCCTATCTTAAAATTTACAATCATGAATTTGAAAAATCATCTTAAAATAAGTTCGTACTTTTTAAAAATTATTCTGAAACAGTAAAATATAATCTAAATCTTATATATTATTGCTAAACTTCTACTATTTTATTAAAATAACTAATTTTCTGCGATATTTGAATCTTAGCTTTTATTATTAAATACAAAATATTGATAATACATTTTGTATTATTCAATAAATAAAAATTACCAGTAAAATTATTTTTTTAAGATGTTATTAGTTTATTTGTAATTTTTATCAAGTTTAAGTGAATTTTGTCTAAAAAAAAAACTTACAATTAGTTTGAATTTTTCCTTTAGAGTGCGAAGACAAGAATTTATCCACAATTAATGAATTTAAAATTGTTTCCAATAAAGTAAGTATATACAAAAAATATATTTCATATTTAAATTTTATTTTTTGTCATCTAAACATATTTTAATTTCGATTATTTTTAAATAATAACTTTTATAAAAACTGGAACATTTTTAAACATAAATATTTTGAAACCAGAAAAGAATTCTTAATTTTATATAATGGTATATATTATCTTTTAGTTTCATTGTATTGCTAAAAACTGTGATGAAAGTAAAAACATAAGAAACTCATTTCATCATTTACCCCGAAATAAAGAAATTAGAGATAAATGGCTCATAAATGTAAATCGACAAGATCTTATAAATACAAAATGTTTTTCACATAGAGTCATATGTGGAGCACATTTCAAAAATTCGCAATATAGACATCCTACAAGTAAAATGTTAAATGCTGGAGAAATTCCATTTCAAGATGGAAATTCTGGTTGTATAATATTATACAAATAAATTAATTAATTTAGTTTAAATTGATTTTAACTTTATTACAGCTGATGTAATAAGTAAATGTTCAGAAGATAATGCAAATCCAATTATAACAAATATTAAATGTCAAAGTAAATATAACAATTATTATGATTTATTGGTTTCATTGAGTTTTCAATTTAAAAAAAAATTAAATTATACACATTGCTTAAATACTTTCAATATTAAATGTTTAATATATTTAGTAATATTAAAAATATACTTTTATAGATATTACATCACAAAAGATAGAAAATAAAGCTGAAACTTCTATTAAAGCTACTTACAATAAAAAAGGTCCAACTCAACCTGTAAGTACTTAAGTATTTACAGATCATAATAATATACTTAATTGTTTAATTATTTTGCATTTATTTATTAAAAGTAACATTTAAAAAAATAATTTCCAGAAACATATTTGTATTGTTAATGGTTGTGACCAGAAAAATAATACTAGAAATTTATTTCATAGTCTTCCAAAAGATGACGAATTAAGACAAAACTGGTTGATATTAATCAATCGAATTGATCTTATCAAAAAAAGTTATGATGAACTTAAAGATATTAAAGTATGCGGAGCGCATTTTTATGATAGTGGTAGAGTAGAATTAATATTTTTACAATTATTTAATTATTAAATATAATACAAATTTTAGATTATATTGAATGTATTGATACAAAAATGAATGAAAATATTGTTACTTTGGAAAGTAAGTTATTTTATTTAAAAAATTAAATTAAATTTGTAATGTATTAAAATATTTTAGATGCAATATCATCGACAAATAATGCATCAAATAAAACTTTAGAAAATTCACCACAAATTGAACATGTAAGATATTTAATTTGTAAAGCAAACATTTATAAATATTTTTAAATACATTTTCAGAATTATATATGTATTGTAAAAGGATGTGATCAAACTAAAAATACAAAAAGAATTTTTCATCATTTACCAGAAAATGATGAATTACGAAAAAAATGGCTTATTAAAATAAGAAGAAATGATCTTGTTGATAAAGACTATAGCTATTTTTCACGTTTTAAAATTTGTGGATTACATTTTAGAAATTCGGAAAAAAGAAGTGATAAATGCACAGCATCATTTAATGAAAACGTTTCTAATATTAAAAAAGGTTTGGTCATTTTTATGATTAATATATTATTTATTAAACATATATTTTTTTGTATATTTAGAAGTTAATACGACAAAAGACCTAGACATGTCGCTTGTTTTAGAAGTAGATTCTGTTCGTGGTGGGAGTAAGTATTTATTTATTTATTTAACAATATTCATATTTATTATTAATATAAACAATAAAAATATAAATAAATGTTAATAATAGCACTGGACTAACCACTGAATAGCATGTATATACGTAACAGTGCGAACTGGCAATAACTTGCTTCTTATACGTCGTCAGTTGTCAGCTCCGTCAGCTTAGTATATAGTTAAACACACAGTGCGTCAGTTCATATATTTTTTCGTTGCCGCGCGCGTTCTAATATTTATATTTTATTTATCATAAACGAAATAATTTATTAAATACTATTATTAATTTATATTTAAAATATTTATTTTAATTGTAATTATCAAACTTTAAAGTCATATTTTCACATAAACATATATTTATAGATACTTCTCCACTTCGATGTTCCGACGAAAAATTAACTCAAACAACTAATTGTTATTATAAAAAACGACAAGTACGTAAAATAATTGCAGTTTTAATATAAATTAGATTTTAATTTTATTATTTTTTTGGGTTTAAAGAATCATTGCATAGTTAAAAACTGTGATAAAAAGAAAAATATCAGAAATCTTTATCATAGTTTACCAATAGATGATACTTTAAGGAATAAATGGCTTACAAATGTAAAACGTGATGATCTTATAGATAAAAAATATGATGATTTAAAAAAATTAAAAATTTGTGGTGCACATTTCGATCAATCTCAATATACCGGTAAACATTGCGCTTTAAGTAGAGTGGCTATCCCGTATAATTTGAACAGTAAGTAATTATTTTATTTATTATTATACAAATTCAATTTTGTTATGTATTTATTTCGATAATTTAAATTGATTTATTACATTCTTAAAAATGTTACAGAAGATATTAACTCTCAGTCAGATATTATTACACAACAAAATAATATTACAAGTATGTATTTTTTAATTTGATATTTTCGGAGTTTACTTTTTAAAACTGTATTTTTGAATTAACTTTTACAGATTATAATATATTAGATTCACAACAAAATGAAACTACAGGTAATATATTCTAATATAAAATCATAATTACAGAATAATTTTTTCTAACTTTTAGACGCATTTTCATTAATTAATCATGAAGCTATACCTTTTGTATTACTTGATAAATCAAATGATTTATTTGTTCAAACTAATTCTGAATCTGTAAGTCCTAAAATTATATATTTTGATTGTTATTATTATTCTTAAATTTTATGATTACTTTTAAGAAATTGTGTATCGTAAAAAACTGTAACCAAGAAAATAGTAAAAGAGTATTTTTTCAATCATTACCAACAAATAACGATTTACGAAAAAAATTATTAATTGATATAGATCGTTTAGATTTGATGGAAAACGAATCATTTCAAAATTTTTTTTTATGTGGAACTCATTTTGAAGAAATTCAAAGTAAATATAAAGTTAGTAGTAAAGGGTCGAAGTCTAGTACTAATTCCAACAAGTTTCAGGGTAAGAATATAAGTATTTTATACTACTACATAGATAACGTTATTGAATCATTATCATATTAAATAACTTTCTATTGTAATAATATTAAATATTGTTTCAGTTAATATAGATTATGATACTTTGAAGCAAAATGAAATTGTTAATGTAGAAACTGTTGGAAGTAAGTATTTATTTATTTATTAATTATTTCATATGATTTAAAAAAATATTATCAAAGTTTTTTTTATAATTAATTAATTATGAAAGTTTAAATCATTTTTAAAAAACCTATTATTTAATTTCTTAAATTGATATAACACAAACTGTAGAATGAAAATCATAGCTTTAAGGGGGGCCCCACCCTGACCTCTAAAAAACAGCCTTATTCAGGAATTTAATTAAGTGCTAAATAACAATAGAATTATTTGGGTTTTTTTATTTTATTGTTGTATGTATTTTAATTATTAATATTTTTCCAAAAAAAAGGCACTTCCGTAGGTGCCAATCGTGATCAGTCCTTAATCAAAGTAGAACAAAATCGTTTAGATTTCCTTAAACTATATTAGATTAGCTATCGTGAAGCATAAATTTTTTTTTAAATTCCAAAAATGGCAACAGTTTGAAAAATGTGGTTCCGAGATAAAAACTCGTTTAATATTTTGGGTACTATAGTTAACGTATTGTATAAAGTTTCCAAAATTCTTGTATCTTTGCAATGACTCCTAATATCAATAAACTCTTTTAGAGGGTCATTCTAGACAGTAAACGAATAGATTTATGTAACAAAATAATCGATTTTTTGAAACCTTCAGGGTGGGAATCCCCGTTTAAAAATAGAGAAAAAATATTTTTATTGTAATTACTTTCAGATACTTCACCATTACGATGTAATGATCAAAAATTACATAGTACAACGCGTGTATATAATAAAAAACGAAAGCAATTATTATTAGAAGATAATTCAATAACAAATTCGAAACGCGGACTTAGAAGTGGTTCTATTACACTTCAAAAAGCGAATGATAATGAAGTTAGAAATTTCAAAATTATAATAATTTAAACTGTTCATGGCATATATGTTCGTTTAAAAGTTTATTAACAATTTATTTAGTTATTAAAAATGTTTATGAAGAAAAGATTTTAAATAAATATTGTTTTTATTTAATTATAAATACATACATAATAAGTAATTTGATTTTACAAATTTATTTTGTTGATTAAACACAACAATTCATAAAATATTGGTTTGATTATAATTAAAATAAAAATGAATGCTTAAGTATATTGTTTATTTACGATTATATAATGTAATTCATTAAAATATACATGATTGTATATGAAAGTTATTTTAATCAATCTGATGAAATTCCTAAGTTTCTTCTGTTGTTTCAGTTTTAATTTCTTCTTTAATCTTCTTATCATTATCATCATTTTCTTTTTGTTCCTTTTCTTTTTTCTCCTTCTCTTTAAGTTGTTGAGCTCGTCGTTGTTGAAAAACAGACGTTATCATTCTAATATCACAATTTTTAATTTTAATAAAATTGATATTTATTTCAATCCAATTTCTCCATTGTGGAGTTACATCCTTAACTAATGTGATTTCCTTAAATACTTCACTCTGTTCGGAAAATTCAAATCCTATTTTTTTAAACATAGAAATACTTTTTTTGTTATCTTCGCCAATTTTGACTTGATATTTATTAACTTTTAATTCAGATATTCCGTAATGTAACATTAGTAACATGGCTTCCCAACCTCGTTTTTTACCTCTAAAAGATTCTTCAGCTATCATTATTTCAGCTTCTGCTAGGAAATCATTTTCATTTTGAGGAACGGGGAAAAATAAATTTGTGTCGCCTATCATTGATTCGATTTCATCTTTTGTATCAATGTAAGTTTGTTTATCCAAAATTATAAATGTGCATTCTGTAAATATTAAATTAAAATATTATTTATTTAGTTTTTTATAGTTATAGTATTGTTTTGAAGTAACCAACAACAAAGATTTCATGCAAGTAAAAATAATTGTTTATAGATGATACTTACTATTTTTATCATTTAGCCAAGAAACTTGCATTTTATATTCTTCATAAAGAGTAAGAGGCTCTGACGCCGTTAATTTTTGAAGTTCTTTTGATTTCATCCATTCGTGATATCTACATAAAAAAATATTGTAATTTATTTCATTTAAAGAATTTAATATAACCTACTTAGCTACATGTTCTTTTTTATATGAAACTAAAACGACTTCACTGCCAGTAATGACTGTATAATAGTTTTTCTTCATTTTTATTTTGAAATTGTTCTGAGGTTATACATATGTCAAAGTGGCATTCATTGAATACCAAACATGTTATATGTACGTATGTTTGTGTATTATTGATATTTTATATTTAAATTAAATATTTTTCGTATAATATTAAATCTATACAGATTAAAAAAAAACATTCATTGAATAATATTAATTAGATTCATTTGGATAAAAATAAAAACATGCCGAAATATTATTATAAGGGTGAAAGTAATTTTTATATTAGAATTGTTCTATAAACGATATAATTTTTAATTAAATAAAACTCTGATATACATTTTAAAAATTTTATTTAAAAAAATAATAAATTAAAGTACATAATTAAAAAAAAATTACAATGCAACAGTAGCGGTTAAACAAGTTAACCAATTTTTATCATACTTAATAGATAAAAGACTAGAACAACCAGTATTATAAACTGAACATATATCTAAATTATTCGGATCTGGCATAGATTTTTTAAGAACTGAATTTGTATCCCATACTCTTACACAGCCATCTAAACTTATTGCTCCTAAATATTTTCCGTCTTTGCTCCAAGATAAACCGGTAACAACATTCGAACATCCATTTAATTCAGAAAGTTGTTTCGCAGCTGTAAGGTCCCAAATACTTACAGTTTTATCATCACCTGAAAAGTAAATTAATTTAAACTTTGCAACCCGATTAACACACGCAAACCAGTGGCGTTGACAATATTTTTTATCTCAAATTATGTATTTACCTGCTGAAGCTAAATATTGTCCATCAGGACTAAATGCAACTGTATAAACAACTCCTTTATGGCCCACTAATAATCGGACTGTTTTACTTTCTGAAACAGACCACATACGAATTGTTTTATCAGCAGAACCTGTTGCAAAATACGATGCATTTGGGTGAAAATGAACACTCTGTAAAAATATATTATATATTATAAATGTTATTAAACATATTTAATCAAATCATACATTAACATCTTTAGTATGTCCAGCTAAAATACGCAAAGGATAAATTCTATTTAATGACCATAAACGAACGGTTCTATCATAAGATCCTGTTGCTATGTATAATCCGAAAGAACTTACATCTAAACACCATATAGGGTAGTTATGTCCTCTGAAAGAATTTAAAATTAAAATATATGTTTCTAATAAACAAATGAATAACAAACCTATAAATAGCAGTACACGAATAATCTGAAAACTTCCAAGCTCGCATAGTGTTATCTTGTGATACACTTAATAAAACATTTGCTTCAGAGACAATTTTAACATCTTGAACGCTGTCTCCATGTCCTCTTAAAATTGCTGCGCCAGATGGACTTCTAAATATTAATATAATAAATGTTAATACACAATAATATTTTTACGGAATTTAATATTTTTTACGTACAATACACCTTCTTCATACGGGTTTGTGACATTTTCCGGGATATTATCACAACCTAAAGCAATTTTTGCTGCATTTCCGGAAATGTGATCACATTGCAATAACTTGCTACCTAAAGCCCAAACATGTATATCTGATGTTTTAAAGCCAACTATAGCTTTTTGTTCGGCTTCAGATACTATTCCGCAAGTAGCGCTAGAAAACAAATATATCGTAAATATTTGTTTTTTATTTAGAATAATTTTGAAAAATAAATATTACAAGTTTTTTTTTTTATATAATAGTATTTATTTCAAAAGGATTATAAACAAATATAAATATAAAACACACAATAACAAAATAAATAAGTTTTGTACAAAAACAATAATATACTGTTTATAACAACTAAAGATAAAAATATTTTAAAAGTGTAAATAAATTAACAACAGCTTATATACATTTACAAAACGACATAACAATTACAATATCAAATTTCACTCATAGTCTAATAAACGTTGTTTGTGCCTGTTAATTGCTTCTTGATGTATTCGAATTTGATCTTCATGAAACATTAATTTTTCTTTAATATCTTCTTTTATTCGTTTTCTATTATCATCACCATATTCATCATCATCTCTATTGTGCGCATTTTTATAGCAATTATCATTTTGATTAGAATTACCATTAATTTTTGTACGATCTTTATCTTTAATACAAGTAATAACTGCATTTTTTAATTGCTGTTGAGCAATTTGTTTTTGCAGTTCAGCTGTTTCTCTATATAACTTAGCGGTTTTCATTTGTTCGTCCATAAGTTGTAATCTTTTTTGTTGTTCCATTTTTTTCGATTCGAAAAAAGTCGCTAAAGAATGGACTACATCGTCTTCCTCATCTGGAGATTTATCTTGAATACTTTCACTGTTGCTATGGTTATTTTCAGTTCTTGTGTTATCCGTAGATGGTTCTAATTTTTGATGTTGTGCGTTAGCTAATGCTGCCAGTACATAATCCCGTTTTGCGTAAAACTCTAATTTAGCTTGTTCGGATATTAGGCCAACCGGCGAATGACATTCGGTTAAAAATCCGTTAAAATGATAAGGGAATAAATAATTAATGCTATTATTGATAGAGCCAGAATCTAAATTAATATTTGTATCGTTAGAATTAGTTTTGACTTCAGTTTCGCATAAAAGCGATGGTGCAGTATCACATTCTGATGGGGTTGGGCTTTCAGCGGCGCAATTCGCTTCTGATAAACTCCAATTTATTTCTTTTGTACTAGCATCTTCTTCGGATTCAGTTCCATTCATATGTAGAAAATATTTTCGTGCTGATTCCATTACGCGCCAAACTTCAGCAGACATTTGATTAGGTCGTTTCTGATTGGCAATTTCCGGTCCATATTTTTTTAGCCGCATTGCAAAATCTTGTAAATCGGCGCGAGCTTGACATTTCATTCTTTGCCATTGTTCTTTTAAGCGGGAAACATCACGTTCAATACCTAATGCTGCTACAAATTCTGCCCGAATTTCTTTCCATGCATTACCTTTTTTGGCTATAGAAATTTGATCACCCCTTTTACTTTCTAAAACATCTAATCGATCTTCGCATAACTTCAAAAGTAGTATTTTTTCTTCTGGAGACCAATTCTGTGTGCGTTCTCGTTTTTTAAATCGATGTGACATCACTTGAAATTATTTTTATTGCGAAAGATACACCCTTTATTAATTAACCGATTATTATTAAATATATATTATTATTTTCTTGTTTTGATTAGAATTGTTAAATGAATTTGAAAATAAAATAAAGAATCACAGTTTACATATTAATTAACACACATATTTATTAATTTATGAAAGTAATGGGTTCCAATTAATACTGACATGGAAAATTAAAATCGTTTTTACGGGTCTTTTTTGAGCTGACAGAAGACAATCGATTTTTAATACTTGACATACACATGACAGATAAAAGGCAAGTCATAAGCGGGTAAATAAAAATAAATATTATTGAACTAACCATCATTGTTATTATTGTTATGATTGTCAAATTAATTACATTTCAATAATTGCTCATATCGTCTTATAACTGAAACCTCACGACTTGAAACACATTTAAAGAAACGAATTCATTATCAAAACTATAAAACTAATCAATAAAGCTAATTATAATTAATAATTACATACGAAAAAAACTGTTTTTAAAAATTTTAAAAAGTGAACATGTAATTCTTTCATACAACTATTTATTACATATTAATAACATAAAATTAATATTTTTTATGACAATAAAAAAATAATAATAAAAGAAAAGAATTAAAGTACGCCACTGATACTTATTGAAAAAAAAACCGGAAATAGAATTTCGAGGTTATGATAATTCGTACTCGTACGTCAAACAGCTGTCAAAAAATTTATTATACACGTAGATGTATCAATTTTTAAGAAATAATGGATATTACCGTATTATTTAAGGCTTGTGTTAAAACTGTGCGTACGAGAAATAAAGCTCTCGGTGAAAAAGATAAGAAAACAGATATTTTAAAGAGGAGTCATCGAGATGTCAATTTAACCAAAGCACGCGATATTATTAAACAAATATCTATTTTGCGTGATTTTCTAAATGATAATCGTAAAGCTTATATTAATGTAATTAGTCATTTTTCGAATGCATCAAATATATCTGATTTTGATAGAGATCGAATTGATTCTAATGCAAATGAATACATGACAGCTTGTACAAATTTATTACAAGAACTTAGAAATGATTGTTCTAAAAAAATACAAACGAAACAAATTGCCGAGCATTACGCAAATGTTATATTATCAATAGAAAATTATTTAAAAAATGTAGGTAAATCTTATGCAGAATTAAAAGCGTTCAGAGTTAAACGGGCTTTGGACAATAGAAAAATTTCTAAATTAGAATTAGAACTAAGTCCCAACAAACAAAAAGCTCAAAAATATACAGAAGTCGATTGTTCAGCGGAAATTAATAAATCTCCTCCGGTAATCCCCGATAAATCCTTGCCAATAAATCCGGAAGATCAATTATCGTCCGAAGAAATGCAAATGTTCGAATCAGAAAATGAACTTTTATACAATGAATTAAATTCAATATCTGAAGAAATTCAACAAATTGAAACTAAAGTCGTTCATATAACTGAACTACAAGAAGTTTTTACTGAAAAAGTGTTGCAACAAGAGAAAGACATTGAAAGAATTGCAACCACTGTTGTAGGTGCTACTGAAAATATGCGAGATGCCAATGATCAAATTAGACAAGCTATCCAGCGTAATGCAGGTCTTCGCGTATGGATATTATTCTTCTTATTAGTTATGTCTTTATCGTTATTGTTTCTAGATTGGTATAATGATTAAAATAAATATATTTATGAAAGTTATCGAATTTGTTATTGGTAATAGGTTCTTTATGCATTTAATTTTATAGAGTTCAAGACAAAACGGTGATAATACTATGTAAGATGTTAATAAATAATTTTAAATAAAAGACTCACTTTTCTTGACTGTTGTACACATTTACAAGTAGAACAGGCGGTGGTTGTTGATTTACAGATAAAATAGCATCTTGTAATTCTTGAATATCTGTATCAATTTCTTGTTCAGATAATTCTCCATTTTGAGATATACTATCGTTATCTTCGTCTTCCGATTCAACATTCATTGTTGAAATTATTTCAATATCAAACCATGTTTGAAAAGCCTGTAAAACAAAAGAAATTCAATTGTTTATTTGTATTAACTATTTATTAAAATAGTTCTTACTTGTAACATTAATATATGCGCATTTTTCGATAAATATTTTTTTAATAAATTAAGAGTTTCTGAAGAAATTTTAACTTTATGTTTTGACGATCTGAAATTTATAAGTATATAATTATAATTTAATTATCAAATAATTATAAAGTTATACCTGAACGTAGTTATTATTGAATTAACTCTAATTTCTTGATTGGTAAATTCTCGTATAACTTGAGTACATAATTCGTTTTCTAGAAAATCGAACAAATAAATGCAAACAATTATTAGATAAAAAATAATATAATTTACCGGAGACATTCCTTTGTTCTTGATAAAATTTCAATAAAACATTTGCCGATTGTTGATGTGAATTATTAACAAGATCTAAATAAATATGACAGAATAACGGAGAAATAAATTTTGACAATTCTAACTTAGATTTATCTGGTAAACTATTGATCCAATTTAAAAATTTACAAAAATAGGGTTCGATTGGAATATGGTTTGAATCATTTTGGAAAGTATTTCGGTATGCTGAATTACTATATAAAATAGAATTAGGACGTGAAGATTCTTTTTCTACTAATTGTGATATTAACATTTGTTCACAATTAATATTTTTTTTAAGTATTTCATTCTCCTAAAAAGTAAGGTTACATACAATAAATAAACAAAACATTTTAAGAATAGAAATTCATACTGAATAATGTCGACTAGTTAAATATGATCCAACAGCTAATTTAGCAGCTTCATATTTTATACGTTTTAATTTTAAGAAACTACTGTCGTTTCTATTTCGTTTTGCAATTTCTGCCATTTTCAAAACTGAAAGAAATAAAGCACATGTAAGGATATGCGCATGATCGATATAAATTTGATTTTCTGTATGAGAAATATTTTTATTTATTATATCAATTTAAAATATTGCTTAATAATTTACTTAACGTAGTAATTCATCTAATCTAAGTAAAGGTCATACAAATTACATAAATAATACAAAAAAATTCACTTGCTTGGTGGGTTGAACTTACACGTAATTTCATTCTTTTAATATCGGTGCATGGGCGACAGCTGTCACCAATTTGTAACCTAGGAATTGAATTTGTGAATAATAGCCAAAAATGGCACAAGAACTTGTTGAAAAGATATTACAACATTTATCGGAGAATGACAAAGTAGATACTCTTGAATTAGCTAAACTATTTAATGAAGACCATCAAAAAGTAATTGGTGCGTTAAAAAGTATTCAAGCTACCGGTGATTTGGTAACAGCCGAAAATAAAAGTGAAAAACATTGGGAATTAAGCGATGAAGGAAAATCTGTTGTTCAAAACGGTATAAAATATAATTTCATATAGATTGCATCATATTTTAAAGGTTAATAACTTACAGGTAGCCATGAAGCCTCTGTTTATAAAGCCGTCCCAGAGGAAGGAATTTCACAAGCAGAAATTATGAAAATTGTTCCAAATGCTAAAGTCGGTTTTAGTAAAGCCATGTCAGCTGGTTGGATAATGGTAGATAAATCAAATGGTGTTCCAATTGTTAAACAAAAAGTTGATTCTATTACTGATACAGTTCGTTTACATTTAAAAAATATTTGTTCTGGTTATCATGAAGAAATTCCAGATAAAGTTAAACAAGAATATAAAAAACGAAAACTTATCCAAGAAGTTGTAATTAAAAGTTTTGTTTTATCTAAAGGACCGGAATTTTCAACGTCGATTACTAAACTTGAAACTGATTTAACTTCAGATATGATTAGTTCAGGAAGTTGGAAAACATTGAAGTTTAAAGATTATAATTTAGACGCATTAGGTGTACCACCAGAATGTGGTTACTTACATCCATTGTTGCAAGTACGAACTGAATTTAGACAAATTTTCTTAGAAATGGGTTTTTCTGAAATGCCCACAAATAATTTCGTTGAAAGTTCTTTCTGGAATTTCGATGCACTGTTCCAACCTCAACAACATCCCGCGAGAGATGCACATGACACATTTTTCATTTCCGATCCGAAAACATGCTCTGATTTTCCAATGGATTATTTAGAAAGAGTTAAAACCGTTCATAGCAAAGGCGGCTTTGGATCTCAAGGTTATGGTTATGACTGGAAAATCGAAGAAGCGCAGAAAAATTTATTACGTACACACACAACAGCAAATAGTGCGCGTATGTTGTATCGTTTAGCACAAGAAAAAGAATTTCGACCAGTAAAATATTTCAGTATTGATCGAGTATTCAGAAATGAAACTTTAGATGCAACACATTTAGCAGAATTTCATCAAGTAGAGGGTGTCATCGCCGACTATGATCTCAAACTTGCTGATTTAATCGGAGTATTAAATGAATTTTTCAGTAAACTTGGTATAACAGAGTTAGAATTTAAACCAGCATATAATCCATATACTGAACCTAGTATGGAAATATTTTGTTTCCATAAAGGTTTAGGAAAATGGATGGAAATTGGTAATTCAGGAGTTTTCAGACCTGAAATGTTGTTACCTATGGGTTTACCTGAAAATGTTAATGTTATTGCATGGGGGCTATCGCTTGAAAGGCCTACTATGATTAAATATGGATATAATAATATTAGAGATTTAGTTGGACCGAAAGTTGATTTACATATGGTACGGTCTACACCGCTATGTAGACTAGATAAATAAGGAAACAATTTTTTTACGCAAATTAAATACATATTTTTACAAAGAAATTTAAATTAATTTGTAGCACAGTTTTTTGTTTAACAAATTAAATGAATTTATTTCTAATTTGCTGTTTAATAAAATAAATTATTTATTAGGTTACAAATGAGAATAAAAATAAATAAAACAATTGTTTTAAAAAAATGTTTATTTTAATTAATTTAATGTCACATTAATTTCTTTCTCGATCTTAAGGTTTTTTAACCTTAAAGCAACAATCTATCATCTTTCTTTTAATCTGCTTTCTTCCGGCTTAATAACCCTGAAGAACAGTTCACATAAGAAATTCAAATTTTAAGAGTATTTCTTCATCCAGGACTATTTTCTTGCTTCGCATTCCGTGCTTTTTCTAAAATATCAGGATGTTTCTTCACGTATTGTTGTAAATTATAATAGGAACCAAACATACTAATTTTTGTACCAAGGCACATTTCTTTCTGAGTTTTATTTAAGTTATTATCACATTCTACTGGATGGAATATGTGAACTAAACCAGGATCTGGTGTACGTATTATTTTTGTTTTTGATTTTATTACGTGATGATAAAAATCAACATCTTCGAAACCCCAACCAGTTATATTTGTATTAAAACTACCAATTCTCGTAAAATCACTTTTATAAATACTTGAAATCCCAAATCCGAATTGTCTCCATACGCCATTTTTTTCATTAATTAAAAATTCATTTTCTGGTTTAATTTCATTACTATTTTCATTAAATTCATCGCTATATACTATTTTCGGGTCGTACTGGCTGTACACAATAGGAAAATAAACTTGTTTGTTTTTAATTGTATTTAAACGAACTCGTAATAACGTTTCTGAATTAAAAACTATATCTACATCGATAAAAAACATTAAATCTTCTTCTGTACATAATTCAGTTCCTTTTTGTAACGCTAAACCACGTGAAAATACTCCAGGAACTTGCTTTACAATTATATCATTTCTTAAGTATTTGGTTTGTAAATTTTCAATTAAATCTAACGATTTATGATAGTCTTCATATTCTAAATTATTTTTAAATAATACTATTATAAGTCGAGTATTTTCGTAACTTTTTAAACAAATATTTTCATAAATTTTTAAAAATCTAACTAGAGTATTGTATCGGCCAGACAGCGGTAAAATAAAAGATATTTTTTTATTTCTAGGAGAATTTATAGATTCAGTCGTTAAATCAAAAATATTAGGTAGTTCTTTTAGATTTTTGCCTAAATTTGAGATATGTTTATGAAATACTTCTTTAATTTGATGAAATAATTTTGGTGATGTTACTGATTGCGTTGATAATTTTTCGTAATCTTCTAAATTTTCGGAATAATTTTCTTCGCGAATATACAGCCCTAAATTTAAAAAGATTTTATTAATTATTAATAATTGTAAATTAGTTTAAAGTTGAATTGATAATTACCAGTAAATGTTTGTTGCAAGTATGCATGTCTTCTAACTGGTACAGTCATCTTATGTCCTCTGTATTTCCGGTAAGTAAGCAACATGTCCACAACTGTGTCAGCTCCGTGTATGGGGTCCAGTCGCCAATAACCGTATATGAGTTCCCTGTAATCGATGACCCGACCTCTTTGTTTTGAGTACATGTTTATCATTGCCATTACCTAAAATAGAGTAATACTAAATTTCGCAGCAATAAATATAACACACATATAATAAAAAAAAAATACAGCCAAAGTTTTTACTGTTCGGAATTTACAACAAAAAACTTTAAGAATACATTATACATTTTTTTAAGTTCGAATTCCTAGACAGAATAATAAGAACAATAAAACTAAACCACAAGAAACCGATCTCAGTCAAGATAGAATTTCAAATATATATTTATAACATACCACAATGGAACAAAAAAATTAGACAATAGAACATTGAAAAAAACTTACTTCTCGAATAATATCGTCCAATCCTTCTTTAAGCGAAGATATAACTTTATGGCGAGGATTAAATTCGGTAATTGGATATAATGTTCTTCCAACTATTAATTCCCAATTTAAAACATCTTCCAGTTCTGTTGGTTGAAATCTAACTAATCCTGGAGGTGTGCCTTTAAAATTTAATATAAATTATAAATATGGAAATTGTTGTTTATTAATTTTAATTACCAAGAATTTCAGGATTTCCTAAATATTCCGGAAGTCCAATTGCAGTAGGAAATAATGAAATTTGATCACCTAGTTTTGCGTTAGTTAGCTGGCTGCGGTTTGTATTCAATTGTTTCATGGCTAATGCAATATCTCTATGTAAATTTACTTTATCCTGCTCTAAAGATTGTATACTGAGACCCTGTAATATATATTTTTATTTTTAAAACGTTAAATATTATATTTGCGCAAATGCGTTACGGCTTATAAAATACTTTAGGAAGTAAAATTTAATTAGTATTCATAAGATTCAAGTAAAAAGTACGCCTCTGTTGTTTTATCTAGTTGTGATGCACAGATTCAAATAAGTTGTTCGTTAATTCTATGTGATTGCTTTTATCCGCTGTTTGGCTACTTACTTTATTACTGCTTGAGTATCTTGGATATTCATTAAATATTTATTGTTTTACTTCTCTTGGAATTTGTATCGAAAGAAGTTAATTGCATTAGTTATTGCATGTCGTTAATTTTATTTATTTTTTAGTTTGTCATTTTTTATTAACAGTTAGTATTTTTATTGCTTATTTGTTAATCATAATGAATTTCATTCAGTAAAATGATTCAAGCTATTCAGAATTAATTAATATAAATCTTTTAATAAATAATAAATATCAAGGCAACTTAAAATTTGTTATTGAGATATTTTCAAACAAAAGATATCTATTACAAAATATCAAATTACTTGAAATGAATGCTATTATATAGTTATAATCAGCAAAAAAATATTATAAAATCTGTATAAATTAGTTATTATTCCAAATAGTCTTTAAATTAAACTTTTTAATTTAATTGCTTTCTGTCCTTTGAAAAGAAACATGTATTATTCGATTTTATGTCAAAACTATTAACATGTATAACTGACAAGTCCATAAATATAAATTCTATGAATATTTGATGATAAAATCTTTTGTGGTTACTACAAGTGCACCTGCTTATTTATGCGTTAGGTAATTTCGCTACAAAATCATACATACGATAAAAAAAATCTATGAATATTTTGTGAACACTTAAGTATTTCGAATAAACATGGGAAAAATGAAATGAGTATAAAGCTGTTTATATATGTAGATTAAATTTTTTCGTTGTATTGTAGTTTAAACCCTTCATATCTAATTGTAAGTTAGTTCAAATGTACCTTCAATAATATTGTATTAGTTTAGCATTTCTGTTATCTTTAGTTGATATTTCCATAAGAAGTGAATTCTATTCAGTATTCAAATAAATTTTAAGTGTGTACCCGAGTCGAAATTTAAAGCCGATGTTGCTCCCTCTAGTTCAGAATAGAGCCTGTTTAGAGCCCAATAGACGGGAATAGAGCCCATTTAGAGCTCAGTAGTCCGACTAGCACCTACATTACTTTTGTGCTTTGTACTAATTATTCTTTTTTTTACTCAAGTTTCTTAATAAATGCTAAGTAATAATATTAAAACTGTAATTTTACTTTATCACTTCACAATCTTTCGCTCTACTTCAAATTTACAGAATTATTTATAGAAATTTGAAATTTCAATTAGTCTTAACATTTGAGAAGTTATTTNTAATTTAACATGGGAATAGAACCGACTTTGAGCCCAGAGGTCTGACAGAAATCCTACCTTAGGAGGCTCTATTTAGGCGTTAAATTCCGGGAAATTTGTTTCAAACCATTAATATTTTACTTACTACAAATGTGAGTGTAAACATTAAATTTAATGCTATAACTTTTAATATGTGAGATAGGCGATTTAAGTAACTATACGTGCATCTATTTATTAATGTAATCAGTAATTTAACTGCATATTACAATTTGTAAGGAAATATTGCAAGTGAACTAGTTATAAAAGTAAAAACAAATGTAGATCGTGAGAAAAAAAGAATGTAAATTGTAGATATAATACAATGTTATGTGTATACATAAAGTACATGAGAAGGGGATAAGCAACGTATTATTAACTAAACGCCGGCGCTTAATACATTGAAATGATCTTGAGTGTTATCAAATAATATACAACAATTTATACTGTTGTTTATAAACAATCGGAAATGAAATTTGCAACACTATATCATAATAATGATTGAAAACAACCATTACAATAATAATAAAAGAACAACAAACAGCCCTATTATCAAATTAATATCATACTGAGGTTTATTATTCACATATATTGACTTAAGTGCATTATTGCAACTATTCAAAATAATTTATATCTACTTTATTTATTAATATATCAAATTTTAAATTACTACACTTGGAAAATGAAATTAATTTAAGTACAATTGCGTCATTTTATTTAAATATATAAATTATATTTACATTTACTTAAAATTTATATAAATTTTAGGCTAAGTAAATTTAGTTCATATAATTGTGACAAAATCACAATTATCTTATCATATAAATAGTAAAATTATTTATTTTTATCAATTTAAAAATAGATATTTTAAAATTAAATTATTTTTAAACTATTATAAACTATTTTAAAATAACTTTTTCCAGCGCTGTTTAACTTATTTGTAAAGTTGTGTTATGGATAAGAAACAATTTTAAATGTAAAATATAAGAAGTTAGTTTTNAAAAATTCAATTTGAATAAATTTGAGAAAAGATAAGTACGTTTGCACTTGAATTATTTGCCTAATATGAAAGATAAAAAGTTTTAATGCATTGTTATATATCTTTATTATTTGTTTCACCCTGCTACTATAATCTGTCCAATTTATTTATTGACGAATCTAGGTTACTGATATAACAATGAACGTAGATTATCTCAGCATGTTGTTATTAGAGGACATTAAACAAGAGATGATCTAAATATAACGTAATTGTTTCCGTATTATTTGAATGTTTGTAGTTTGATAACAATAATTTTGATTTTAATATTCAGGATAAGCAGATTATTAAATATTACAGTTGTATGTGTATATTTAATAACTGTTTACTTAATAACGGGTATTAGTAAACAAGCAACACAATAATTAGAAGGATATGGAGTTTTCTTTGCATTTCTGGTTCACACATTTTGCTAGTGATCACTATCAGATGTGTTTATAGATTAAATAGGAAATATTATACATCATGGGAATTTATTTTAAATTATATGTCTTTTAATTCATTTCAGATTTTTGCAATCTGTCTGCTATAATCATCGTTAAAATATAATATATAACTATAAGTAGGTATTTAAATTAGGAATGGAAACTTATAATATGAATTAAAGGAATAATTCTCAGTAATACGTTTAATTTGAAGTAAGTTCAGATCTTTTCTTAATCAGTTGTTAATGTTAAAATTATTTAATGAATTTAGTTGCACTACTTAATGTTTTTGTATTTGATTGCACCCTTTTGCACTATATTAATTAGTAAGCTACTTATCATTTGATATATAGTTTATAATATAAACAAATTTGATCTATTTTGGATAAAAGAGCAATACATCAGCAAATTTTGCTGTTTTTAGACTTTTTAGTTTTTGGCGATTATTTAATAAATATGAATAATATGAAACTTGGCACTTTTGTACTATATTAGCTATGAAATTATCCATTGTTCGATGTGTAATTTATGGTATAAAAAACAGATCAATTTTTGCAAAAATAGTAAGATTATACATCAGTAATTTTAACTGATTTTCGATTTTTCTTTTTTTTTTGCAATTGTCTTGAAAAATATAATAAGTATATACTTTTTTTTTACATTATATTAACTATGAAATGACCTATTTATTAATGTATAATTCAAGGTATTATAAAAATTTGATCAATTTTGGAAAATAGTAACGACTTTTGTTAATTTTCGAATCAGTTTTTTGCGATTATTTTGTAAAATATGATAGATATTTAATTTGGGTTCTTTTGAACAATTTAAGCTATGAAATTGTTATATAGTTTTAAGCATAAAATATCTTATCGATTTTTGGAAATTTAGTAAGATTATATATCAGCGATTTTTGCTGATCTTCAGCTATTCTTTTTTGCGATTATCTTATAAAATATGATAGCTCTTTCGGCGCGCTCTTTTGCACTATATTAGCTATAAAATTTCTTATTGTTTGATTTTTAATTAGTGTTATGACAACATAAAAAATTATATATTACGTTTTTTGCCGAAAAATTAGTGAAAGAAATATAATAGCTCGAATTTTCAGTCGAGATAAAAATATAAACTTTAATAGTAAGCTATTTATGAAACTGTATAGAAACATGTGCTAATAAAATAAATTATAACATTAATGTTGCATCCTACCTTAACATAACTATGTAATCTATACATATGGGATGGATCTTTAACAGGATGCATAGTTATTGCTCTATGGACTTCTCGTTGTTTTAATTCTCCAGTAAATGCAGCACTACCACTTTGATTATGATATAAAATTGTCTGCATCTGAAATAAAAATAATACAAGTCATTAAAACACTTTTTCGAAATGTTTAACTTCACTTAAATTTGTTTTTATTTATCTTAGTTTTCTATATACCTATTTAAAACAGGTTTTTAAATATTTAAAAAGCTCAAATAATTTACATAACTTTGTTTATACCAATATATAATTATTTATGAAGTTTACAATTACAGTATGCCGGTGTTTATTATATAAATAATGAGTTATTCACGTATTTTGTGGATACTATAGTTTCATGGTTTTCATTTCATATTATTTACGATGACATGTTCAATCAGCAGTGGAGAAATGATGTGGTTTTATTACTTCAAATGATTAAGGTTCGTTTATTGGTTACAATAAAACAGCGTGTATTATTTCTTGGTAATTAGAATTTATTTATTTGATTTCTTAGTAATTTTAATGTTGCGAGAAATATTTTTTTTTACTGAAGATTAACTTGTTTTTATTGTAAATAAAATTGTTTAAATATAAATATGTTTGTTTGTAATAAACGAAGCATAAAACGGGATTTAATTAGTTAAATTAATATTTATTAGTTTTTTTTTTTTTTGGCTGAATATATATTGTAGTTTCTAAACTTAATTATTTTCAAATTTATTCATACTAATAATAAAAATTTGATATAAGGTGAAGTGGAGTAAGTACAGACTAATTTTTGTAAAGATGTATTTTCATAAACTTAACGCTGTCTGTATTACATGCTTTGTACAGTTATTACTTGTGAATTAATATTACGTAGAATTTAAATTTTTCTTATAAAATTTCATTATCATAGGATATTGTACAAAATGTCAATTATTTTGCTCTTACTCCTTAAAATAGAACAGAGTGTAATTTCGAGTTAAAATTCTTTAAAACCTTATTTCATGTGCAACGGGACAAGAGCAAAATTATTAATAAATCTGCTATTAAATGCTTTTTATTCTATTAGATTATATTTTTTAGTTTTTTAGTTATCCATTTTTAAACAAACAAGTACTTTTCACTAAAATATGAAAAGGGGATACAGTGATATAAAATAAAGTTTAATATATTTATCAGTATATGCACTTGCACTATTTGCAAATTTACCACACTCCATTTTATCCATAAAATTTTACAATATTTATAATTTTTTTTAATAATTTTGTTATTTTTGCATATTTATCAAATTGCATAACATTAAATTTATTCGTATTTTATAATTTGACGTATAGTATTTGTGGTTTTAATTATTTTAGATTTGCAAATTAAATATTTATTTTTTAGATAAAAATTAGAATTATTGATTTGATATTTATAGAATTATTAGGCAAATCAATTTGTTGTTTCCTAAGAAATCAGCTAATTTTAAAATTGATTTCATTAATTAAGTATTCAATAAATATAATTTTTATTTTCGAAACAAAATCATAACAGCGTAAATGCAATTAAATATAAATTAAATTCCTATACTAATATTCAGTTTAGTTATAATGTAATTTTAAATAAATTAAGAATTATGATAATATAAAATATTGTTGCAAAAGTATAATGTATTATTCATTTAGATTTGCATAAAACCCATTTATTTTTTTACACCCACGGAATATGTTTGTTCAATGCATGTCAATATATGCAATTCCTCGAGAACACATACTATAAACCTCATTAAAGCGTACGAAGCAATAAAACCGAATGGTCATGCAGAAGTCAAGATATAAAATAAAACAGATGTATTGAAAGAAATAAATTTTATGATAAGCCTATAATTATGTCCGTTTTGCAAACAAAACAATGTTTTGTTGAAATTATTATTAATCACAGTTTCATAGAATTATAAAAATTTTTTTACAGATAATCGGTAATTTTTTGATTTGTTTAATTGAAAATATAAACAAAAGCGGTTTTGTTTGTTTAATAGATATAGAAAATATTTGGTTATAAGTTATTTTTTTCTTTTTCTGTGATAAGTTTAATCAATTTTTTCTCTAATTTAAAAATAGCGTGTTAACTAGATTTTTTGAATATATAATTATAATGCTTTAATTTTTAAGATAAAATCAATAGTACTTATATTAATTGCACTTTGTTAATGGAATTTTTAAATAATGTTAATTATTAGATTAACAAGAAAGGATTCATAATTATTCATTAATTTTAATTTTTCTTTGTAATAATAATAATAATAATAATTTAATTATTTAAAGTAATATTTTTTTACTCTAATACTACGATAAAATTAAAACCATTCTTTTGTTATTTTTAGTTAGAGAATGGGTAGATTCCTCAAAACTATGAGAAATTATTCTTTCACTAGTGATGGAAAAGCTTTACGTGGTGACAGCTAGTAGTTGTTAAAAAATTATTACAAAAAACAATATTAATATATAATTATTATAATTCCTATTGATTTTTTTTAAATTTTAGTGCAAACATCAAAATTATGTGTTTTGGAATAATATATCCAATCAAAAACTACTTGGAATGGGACATATTCCAAACTTATTACAGAATATACTATTCTTTTTTATGATAATTCTGAGTATTATTTCCTTTCTTGGGTAAGCAAATATATATAAATTTTGAAAAATGTGTTTTGGCCTGTTAAATCTATAAAATAATTCATGTGTCACAATGTATAAACCGAAAATGATGTTATAAATAAAAAGTGTAATTAATAGCTTTTAAAATTTTTACTTAAAATCATTTTATCTACAGTTATAATTTTGTTAAGGCCTGGTATGAGATATAAAATGAATTTTATAGTTTTTTAAAGTAAGATTTTTTTTTAATGCAGACATTTATTTTTATTTACAATTAAAGTATTAAGGTACATATAAATTTCTATATTTATATTTGTTGTAAAATAAGGATTTATTGAATTTTATTTAAATTTAAATCGATTAGTTAATATATTATCGAAATGTATTATATTTATGAAATTTAATAATTTATATATATATATAGAAAACTCAGTTTATTTTTTAATTAATTTAAAAATTGTATTTTAAGATTATTAATAAACGAATTTGAATACTTGAATGTACATAGAATTTTGAAATGCGGCTTAAATCTAAATATAGAATAGTTTTAATACAATTAAATAAAGTAGGTATGGCATTCTATTAAAATATCCGACTATCAAATTTCATTCATTCAGTTTCTCACGTACGTCTTTTCATTTCTCTTTCTAAACATCTTGTTCTTATTCATAAATTCTTTTCATTGCATATTCTTATTAGTCAACATTCGTTCCACACATGTTGTCGTTACTACACAAATCTATACTTGAATAATCATAAATGAATCTGTGATATGCATCTGTTTTAGGTTTATATCTTTGTTTTTAATAAATCATTTTGTTAGATAATACAACGTGTGTTTATTGTTCAAATAAAGAATGTTAATTAGAATTCAAGATGACTTAAAAATTGCTCGTAAAACCAAATGTTAACGATTCTCTGTAAACGGAGAATTAAAAATTTCAAAGAATTTCAACTCAGAAACCAATTCTTAGCAAAACTTTGTTTAGATAGTAAACTTACTTCGTAAGACCATGTGCATTGGACTCCAGCAAATTTTCTAACACATCTGCCTAGTTCCACATCTTCATGTGTGGTATATAATTCCTGAAGACATTTGCGTAAATGTGGAGCAATTCTTCGTAAAGTTTCTTTACTTAGAATTACACCAGGTCCTCCCATACAAAAATTTTCATCGTGATCTAACGATAATAATCCAAATTCTTCGCTGTTTCCTCTACCTGCTTGTCCAATAAACCATGGTTTCCGGCTATCGACGGAACGAAGAAGACTCTCAAGTTTATCCATTCGGATGTAGACATCATCATCTGCACGCAAGAACCATTCAAATTTATCACCGAAATTTTCGTACATATATTGAAGCATCATGAATGATTTTTTCTGAGGTGGATACGTATCATCTACTCCAGGAAGTGCTACCAAAGGAATATCATCACTGTATGAAAATTCTGAACTAAAAAAAGCGATTCTTCCTGGTAAATCTGATCCCCAAGTTTCGTATACAGCTTTCGCGCGAGTTGAAAGATATTTTTCTGCTGTCATTACGCCAACGAAAAGAAGAGTCCGATCTGAATTTTCGATAGTTTCATTATCTTTCATTCCGATAATATCCATAGGGTTTGATAATTTTAATGGTTTCCTAACTATTCGAATTGTACTTGGGCATTCTCCAATTTGAGGAATATCGTAATATTGTTTGACTAGATGTGAACACAGGATGCCGAAGAACAATCCAAAGATGCTCTGTAAACCTTTTTTTCTACGAACCATTTTTAGTGTTATTTAATCACGTTTAAAAACACAAATATCCTATATATTACGATTGGTAGTGTACTGTTTGTTATTTTTAGTGTCATTATTGTTTATGTTATATTTAAACACGTGTACATCACTAGTTTTGTGTGTTGCACTGTTTTTTTATCACTATTGCACGTTGATGGATGTATTTGATTATGCATTGGAATCTGAAAAGAAAAACATACATTTTATATTAGTTATTTAAAGGTACCGTAAATATTTTTTAATAAAACAATTGCGTTAAGGACAATTTGTGTCAAGTTCTGCCTTGTCTACAGTCTAGACGATATGATAATCTTAGTCTAATTATTTCATATTATATATACAATTGTAGACGACAAACTGACATTTTATTGTTTAGATACTAATAGAAAGATTACTTTTAATATAAAATTAAATGTTTATAAGATTAATGAACTATGAATATATTAAAAAAACATAAAGTAAACCGGATACATAAAATAAAATAAACTGAAAATATAAAAAAGCAAAAGTTGAAAAAAAGTTTTGCAAACATAAAGCTAAAGCTATATGGTAAAATCGTTGTGCAGAAAACATACTCTAATAATAGTGGCTTTCAGTTATGCGTGTGATCGAATATACGATATGCATAAAGTAAGTGCATATGCATAATGATTCCTGATTTGATATGCACAAGCTTATATACTTGAATTTATAACAGAATTGTAATCAAAATTTCTATCGATTGGATATGGTTCATGCGATGAAACTTAAAAAATTATGTTTGAAAATCTCGTTCAAGATAGTTTTTAGATAGAAAATTGATGCATTATTTTTTATTTATGGTTTATTTGCCTAAAAACTAGAATGGTTATTTTCAACCAATTAAAAAAACGCTCCTATGTAAGCCCTAGTTTTTTTTTCCAAACCACCCTCGTATTTTAGAGGTAGATGAACGAAAGATATTTTTAAGCGTTTTTTGGAGTAATTTAGAAGTTTTAATATTATGGTTTAGGTAAAAATATCAGGACATAGAAAATTGAGGAAGTAAAATAGATTAACTTTGGAAAGATTACCAATGAATCTTTTTATTTATTTATATTTAGTAAAGTAAACAAAATGAATTCTTTTGTTATATTTTTATTATTACAAGGAATTTGTTATTTAGACAGATTATTAGAATAAACTTAAAAGAATTAATTTTGTTCCAGGAAACGTGAAACTTTAAAATAAATAAAATATTCAAAAAATGATTGAAGTGAAGACTAGCAATTAATTAATTAATTAGTAGATAATTATAGCTATCAATTAATGTGAAACTTTAATGTTTAATCGATAAGAAAGTATAATAAACTTAATTCTCTATAGCACGGTACTATGAAAGGAAAATTAATGAAGTTAAAGTTATTTAAAGAAAAACGCATTTTTAAAGTAAAAATTTAGAAAAATTAAAAGCATTTGAATCACATTTCATGCATTAATGATCTTATTCGGGAAAAAGTTTCCTTAATTTGTATTATTTAAAAGTTTCGCCTAACTGTTTTTATACAACACGGAATGAATTAATANCATTTATTTCTATTATAAGTTAAAACATATAGATATTAATTGATGAAAATACAATAGAGAAAATATAGTTATAAAAAAAAACCTATTGGACTATATTCTTTACAATTACTCAACAATTTTAATGAAGAAATGCGTATGTTGGATTACTTTAATTAAGTTGTTTGAAGTTAATTAATGAATTTATATGTCAACATTGATAAAGAAGTAGCATTTTCATTTAAAACTATATAATTTTAAATATAAAAAGTGAATCCGTTAAAATTATATAAAATTAGTTTTGTTTTGCTATGTTTTATTGTTTATATTCAACAGGAAATATTTGAATTTTGATGTTTATATTCTAGATAAAAACGTCTTACAGGTTGAATTTAATGGTAACACACGAAAATTCAATTTATTCTTTTATAAAAAATTAATTAGGTACTAACAAGTACCGTCGAAGGCAAGTTTTATATTAAAAAAAATTATTCTAAACAGTTTTTTCAATTAGTTTTTGGCATGTTTAAAAAGTTCATTATATGAATAAAATTATTGTAATTTGTAAGATGTTGCCGAAAAGTTATATTAAATATTTTATAGAGTGTGATTTAGTATTTTTATGTTTTTAAGTATAAGATAAAAATTTAATGATGCATATAAAGTGTGAAATAAATTTGAAAAATTTGAAGAACTCACCAATGAATATTATAAAATGTTTACAAACTCCACAGCAGAGATAGTTCAAAAGTCACTGCACTTAAAATGCGAAAACGAGTTACATATCCAGAAAACATAGCATGATCGCACATTCACACAAATAAAAATAATGTATACGGACAATAACCGGCACTGGCGATCGAAATTTCGGCAATCATGTCCTTGAACTTGCAGCGTTTACGTCATATATGTCGCAGAACGCGGACCAGCCAAGACTGCCTGACCGGCACTGTGCTCTCTTGTATAAGCCACCAAACTGACTCTTGCTTTGCTTTGCTTTGCTTTGCTTTACTTATCTTTCACATCTAGAGGTTGAGGTTTAAGCTCATAATTTACCTACTATATTATGTGTACAACTACAACACTACACAACAACCAGCTTTTTTTTTTCATTCTTTTTTTTTTCTCTCAGCATGAAACTTACAATTAGATACACAAAAAGATATTCTTGTAAAATATTATAATATGAATTTTATCGAAAAAAACTGATAGACTTACTTTTTCATTTGTTGCATTTATTATTTTAAAAATTTCTAAATATATTAAGAAATAATAATTGGTATAATTTATGTTTAAAACTACGTAAACTTTAAATTTAAATATTTATTTATTTAGGTATTTTTAACTTTTCAAGAATTATCTGTATTTTATAAATATATTTCTTTCTAAATAACATAAATAATCAGGGCCGTAACTAAGCAGGGGTAACAGGCAAGATAAATATAATTTCTATTTATCTTGGGTAACAGGGGCAATTACCCAGAGCCCAGATTAAAAAAGGGGCCCAGAAACGCCTCTCAAAAATAATTCATCTGTTATTTTCTTAATAATTTAATTAATGAATTTGCAAAAAAAAAAAGAAAGAAAAATACAATTTATGATATTTGATTTGATTTTTTTTTTCATGAATATAAAAATAAATTAAAATTACGAGTAGAAACAATTGAAAAAATAATTATTTTGTTTTTATTTATGAATTTGAATCTTTAAAAAAGTATTTTTGGTTTATTTTTTTATTTTTATTAAGGGGGAGGGGGCAATTTGAAAGTCTTGCTCAGGGCCCACGAAGAGCTAGTACGGCCCTGTAAATAATTATTTTTCTCAACAAAATATTAATTTTCAATATATTTAAATCAATATTAGAAGAAAAGTATTTTTTTCTCTTGCATTTCCTTCCAGAAACCAACTTAAAACTTAAAGAAAATTATACATTTGTAATCAGTGATCAGTGATTACAAATTAAATTTCCAATAAATTTTGAATTTTTTTAATTTACTACACTTTTAAATAATAATATTTTATTTTATGATATTGTAAAAAATTATATTATTTCCAAATTTCTAGATAAATATTAAATTATAAAAAGTAATATTCATGTTTAAGGTAACAAAAAACAAGTTGTAAAATCGAAAAAGCGATGTCTAGTAGTGGAAGAATTTATTGGCTGGCATTGTGTTAACAAGAAATATGTAAAAATGGGCAGAGCCACAACTCTAAGGCCCTATCTGGTATTATAGAATTTTCTGGTATCGGTGTATTTGTGTGAGGTCTTGGATACCCAGCGTATTCTTCAAACCCAACTTGATGACGCCATAGATGATGCAAATGATAACTTAACTGCAACTGTTATTAAGACATTGTAGTATGCAGTTATAAAAACATATAATTTTATTGAAAATTTTAAATTCATAACTTTTAATCCGTTATTTTAAATAACAAAATTTACATTTACATTTAATAATTATACCTGACTTCAAATATTTTAATTGTTTAATGTATATTTACTGTCTGACTTAAGAGATTATTCTTGAATATTATGGTTTGAAAGTAATCACAATAGGCTAGTCAATAAATTGGTTTTATAATGAGATGATTACTTAGTGTAGGTGCTTTACTCATCATTATAATAAGCGGGTGTCGCCCCATTTTATCACGTTCTATTTGGATACTTGAAAAATCATTATGCATTCCAAATACTTATAAGTGCCGTTATTTCTTATATAAATATACTTTATTTTTTTAAATGTGTTTTATCTTATTTTAAATTATTTCATACACTTTAAATTTTTCTGATAATGTTTATAAAAGTAACTAATAAAATTTACATGAGTAACTTTTGTTTCTAAACGATTAAAAATTTATTTTTGAATCAAATGTTAAAGTTAATATTGCAAATATTTTCTATTTTTAACAATAACTATTGAATCTTTTCTAAAATTAAATCGTAATTATTGCAGTTGTTATTTTTAATGGTCCATAAATTGAGTTTCTAATAAATATTTTGCTGGGAATTTAATAATCAAATACATGGATAAAATTTTTATGCAATTTTTTTAATTTCAATTATTTTTAGTACATGAATTAAATTAAAGCAGTCAAATATATTTTCCTAGAAGCTTTAAAAGTAATAAGTGAATACTTCCAACTCTTTTATAACACGGTTTTATTATAACGCGGTTTTTTATATAGCAAAATGCCAACAATTAATTGGCTTAAAAAGATTTACAAACTTTATTTAGATGATTTTCATTTCCGAAAAACAAACACACTTGAAACCCTATTTTCGCGTAAGTTGAGGGACGGTTGTAATTAGTTTTAAAATATAATGTAATGTTAAGCATTTTACTATTATTATATATTTAAAACAAAAAATAATAGTTCAACTTTTAAATGTAAATTCTTTAAAACGCAATAGTTTATACAATATATCATTAAATTCAAATTAAAGTGATGGGGCGAAGTATGCTTTAGGTTATATTCATATATAGGCATATATTTTGGTTTAAATTAAATCTGAATTACGAATACATGATTTATATGTACTTCAATTTATCATTTTGCTTATATGTTTCATGTTAAGTTATTTGTAGTGTTTTTTATTTACAACTTTTCGTAGTTATATTAATAAATTCAATATATCAAATTATTTTTGAATAATTGAAGTAGAATAATCATATGTACATATTTCGAAAGGAACTAAACTTGTTGTTTAACTAAAACATGTTTTGTAAACTTATTGATTTTCTGAAGATATTTAGCATGGTCTTATGTAGTTTCCTACGTAAGTAGGTAATATAAAAACTGTATTACTTTTAATAACTCTACAAAGTAAGATTAATTAAAGATAATACTAAAATAATATAAATAATTTAAAATATTTGATACGTAGTCTATAGATACATACATATACATTTATACGAAGCAGCGTAACTAGATCAACCGAGACGATAACATCCGATATGTTCATCTATTTATAACTGTAACAATATTACCATGCGAATTTAACGATTCCAACTCGTAATTCCTAAATTAGTTCCCGGAAGGTAAACGATACAATGACGGATGCTACTTAAATGCTAGGTTTAGGACCTCTGGTTAATATAACCTTGACAAAAGGAATTATTACTTAGAATTTACTGTCTTACAAGTTCTGGATCTTCCCATTTAACTGGGACAATCTTATTACTGTTATCAATGCATTAAGATGTTGTTAGGTTTTTAACACTGTGATTTATTGGGATCATATCCGTTCTAGTATATTTTTTATTCGTCGTTATTTATTCATAATATTCTAGATTTTGTTTATTACTATTATTTTTGATTAATGTTATTCAGGGCAGTAGCAATGGCTAATGTTTTTTTTTTATATTTTGTTTGAACCATTTGAATATTAGATCTTATAACGATATGCAGTAGGATTAATAGACAGTAGCAACAACTGAAAGCGGTATTTCTTTTGAAAGGATTAAAAGAACGTAAAAAATAAATGACTAGTAATTTAAATTAAAAAAAAATATCTGATAAAATAACGAAGATTATTTTGAGAAAAAAAAAATTATTAAGCTTCTATGATACAAATATAAAAATCTTTTGGAAATACTAATGAAAAAATTCTGTTTTTTCCATGGAAATAATAAAAAATAAATGAAAATATACTAAAATATGGAAAGAAATTATTGTAATGAAGGTTAATAATAATGGAAATGAATAGTTATTTACATATCAAGTGCGGGAACGACTGGTTCACGGATAAGATTCCGGGAACCAAGTTCACGCAAGAAGTATGTACAATAATTTACCACTTTTTATAATTATTATTAGGAAAAGTAAAGTTTGAAAAATTATACTTTTTTATTATAAATACAGTTTTTTAATAGATACCTTAGAAATAGGAGTGCTTTTTGCTTATTTTCCGCACACTAATCTAGTTACAATGCGGAAAATAGAAGTTTCGGATGTTGCTTAAGTAACGCAATGCATTAGTACAAAAAATATATTTTCTTCTTTCTTCATCAAAGCATTTTTCATTTGCTTTTTTCCATTATTATTTATCATCATGAAATAATATTTATAAATATAGATAATATAAAAATAAATTAAAAACCGGTTTTATTTAATTCATTTTATAAAAAAAAACTATAAATAATATATTAAGGAAACTATAAGTATATTCATTTTAAATGACTAACAGATGACTGAGAATTTATTGCAATTTAATTATTTAATTTAAATTTCTTAAATTAACTTCTATAGAGCAAATAATGAAAAATGAATTTATAATATTTTGTTTTCTATTTGTTAAGTATACTTTGCTTCTAAAGTCTTTAAACTAAAAAATATTATATTAACACAGCATTTAACTTTTCATATAATATTTAATAATATCTTTCAAACCTTGTTTAAAGGTACGAAATTAAAAATATTAATTTAAAATCACCAGAACTCGTAAAATCTATTTTGATTTTTGTTTATGTTTCAAATAAATCCAGATTTATTGTACTTACAAATTGAAAATAAAATTTATATTTTAATCAAAAAAATAGTTGAACAATCAATTTTTTACAAGGAGTACTTAATAGTTAAAGTTCAAATGAACTGGTCAATCGAGTTTTTATTGATATTTTATATTTTAGGGTTACAGTTGATGCTCATAGTGGTCTTCAATAATTGTTCCAAAGAGAAAAAGTGTCGGTCTTTCACGCTTCATAAGAAGGGCCAAGTTTTAAATTACCGTACAGAATAATGATCGTGTCATGAGATAATTTTTCTTGTTCATGGTTCAAATTACATGTTGTTTTTTGTTTTGGTTTCTGTATAGTATGTCAAGATCATTGCATAGATGAATATAATGAAAACGAAAATAATTTCAATGTCTGGAATTGCAGACGGCTGGGAAATACTTTTGTTTTTGTTACGCTGTTAATATTGTATATTTAGATGTATATGTTAAAATTTTAACTGTACTGTATCATTTAATAAGAAATAACTGCAATATATTTTATAAAATACAAGTTTAGTCCATTATTTTAAAGTTTTAAAATAGTTATCTCTTTTTTAACTGTTTTTTGTTATTTTAATAAATAAGCCAGATATCTGGTGTTTTGACCTCAATATTTTCATATTTTATAAATTCGTTCGTTTTGCAAAATTGCTTAAGATCAAGAACTATTGATAGAATCTTGTTTAAGTAACGGTTGGAGTTTATTTATATGTAAAAGTAAAAAGATACACATGTTATAAGCAATAATTTTCTTTGATGTTTACCGTTAACATTAGAAGAATTCTAATATAAAATAAATAAATATATGCTAGAACTGTAATCATAGATTTTCTAAATACTGTAGAATAATCCAAAATAATTCACTATTATTACAGAAAAAAAAATGATAATCAATATATAATCATCATTAACAATTATCATTGCTTTATGATTTACAGTTTACAAAATTTCTCTAACATCTAAATAAAATGAATAAAATTAGCATATGGAATAAATATAATGATTAAAACGTTTAATTTGTAATAAAATAAAACATTAACATTTAAGTTTATTACTTTTAATTCATCACACACTAATAATAGTATCTGAAATTTATATCAATTTTTTCGTATCTAAATGATTCACATATTTATTTGATTATTTTATTTATGTTTCAATAATTATATTGTATATAATTTAGAAAGGCTTTGAGTTTGTTTTTGTATGAAATATTAAATAAATGTTTAATATTAATATTAGATGAATTATTTAGATATAGTAATAATAATTTCAAAAATCAATAGCATGTGATATACAATATGTAAGTAAAAGATTTTTTAAATAGTACAACAGGAAAGTGAAAATTTAAAAACTAAATAACAAAATATACTGTTATTTTTGTTATATACCAAAGTAAAGTCGGTTTTTTTAAGAAAATTTATTTATATTTATACATATTTACAGTTATAAAAAATACTATTTATGACCTAATTTTATTTTGAAACAAAACAAGATATATTAAATTGGTTTTAAAAAGAAAATGTATGTTTTAAGTTTATAAATTTAAATACATATTTTTTTGTTTCAGGGCTTCTAAATTTAAGAACTGCTATAATTCTACTCAATAAAAGTATTTGTATAAAAGATTGTACAAATTTCAAAATTTCCTACCTATAGTATGGACAGTATTTTACAAATAAACCGCTGTACCTGAAAACTACATATTATTAAATTAACAGGGAATAAATTTTCATTAGAGTTAAACAAACAACTTTAAAAATAATACACCTTTTTTGCTATTATTTTTGTCCTAGCATGAATACGAATACGAAAACTGTAACCGATTTTTACATATTTGCAACATTTTAGTTTTTTTGCCAATCGCCGGACTATAAGCGATTATTTGCAATTTTAAAAATTTAAATACCTATTCAGTAAATTGCGCTATTAAGTTTAAGTTATTGGGCTTTTAAGCTGAAAATTTAAATATACTTAACCCTACCTATGTGAAGCATCACCGTGACGCGGTGGTAGGGCTTAATCAATTCTCTGTTTTTGACAGGGATGCGAGAC